>KZ308184.1:2401220-2511711 GCA_000376725.2 Ladona fulva | reverse complement strand
TATTTTAATAATGCATGAAGTGTGTCAGTAATACTTATGCATATATTCTCAATAAAATTAGTAAGGATGAATTACCGTTTCTAAAGAATGATTGGCTACTAAGAATTGATAGCTTCTGAAAATTTCAGCTTAATTTAAACAGGATTTCTAGGAAATAATAATTAAAACAGTATTATTTGTAACCTGGAATTACTTCCTTGGGATTTTTCCTGGGTGCGCACCTCTTCTTATCTTGCGCAAAGTCATTCTTACCGATTTTCGCTGGAATTAATAGTGAAATATAATATTTGAGATGCAATAGTGAAATGCCTATGACGCTTGTGCCATCCAAATGAATTTTGAGGAATTCAAGGACGTTAAGTTGAAAGAGTATTATTATTTAAAGTAATTGAATATCTCATTTATGATCGGAGAAACATATTAAATATAAGAAATTAAAAATCCCTGAATTAAAACTGAATAAGAAAAAAGTTAAATCATTAGCGCCGAAATAAAATCATTGAATACCGCGATATTCGTGTATTTAGTGATAAACCTAAACAAATATATATCCTTGAGCATAGGCAACTTCAATATACACACACAAAAATGCGTGTTGCGTTACAAAAAGGAAAGGCGCTATTATTAGCAGGATATAATTTGGTAAGCATAAAGTATGAATCTGGTGTACTAAATGTCGAACGTTCAAACATTATTGCAATATGGCTGGCTGGCACATTAAAAATTCTTTGAATAAAAATCATTTTAAGATATTTCCAAATATAATGATTTACAGACTTCAAATATCTATACTCATCAAGAAAATATTCTATCTTCTAAATGGAAAAATAGTTGAACACTTTTATTTGTGATGCGACTACAATGTTTCAAAAAAGTTGGTTAAAAATGCAAGAAGAAGAGGTTTTCTGGTTTATGACTTGATTAGACGGAGATGAGGACAAAGGCAGTCGAAGGCTAAAGATCTGAATAGTTAATAATCAAAATAGTTCATAAGAATTAGGATTAAAAACAAGTAAGTAGTAAGAGATAAATATTCTAGCGCGACATACTTCATTGGAATCCTCAGAAATCCTCAGTGAAAGGCTATGTAGTAGAAGTCGTTTTAAAAGTGCTTCGATAGCTGAGGTAATTTAGCAAGTGAGCCCACACCAGAATTGAACCCGGGAATACTTCCAACTGAAATTGAACGCGTTACCCACATTGCTATCCCGAGGCCCAAAAGGCTACGATAGGAAGAATAATTTCGATGTAGAAGATGGAGTAAAGTTGACTTCTCAAATAAAATGTTTGCGGTGATTTATACTTTCATAGTTCATTGCCTCATCGCGCAGAGTGGTGTTAACAGAGGTTGGAAGGAATGTATAGCCCAGGTTCAACCATGCTGAGAAGTCTTCAACAATATCTCCGGCCAAATATGAAGAATGGTATTCTCCAACCGGTAGTCGGACAGCTAGGCGAATTATATTCATGAAAAGCTTCTTTGATGGAAATTCATCCGGACGTTAATGCACCACCGATTCGGATGTCATGCAGGTGCTGGCATTACAGCTGTCCATCATGAATAAAAGTGCTACCGCCATACGCTTCGCAACCAACAACTGTTACAGCTTGAAGAGTGAAGATCAGTTCCTGGAACTACTGAATGTAGAGAAGATAAAATGGGATGTCATCCGACTCATCGAAGTCAGAAGAAAATCAGAAGACATGATATCAATCAAGGAGGGACATTTATTCTATTACAGGTGTACAAAGGATGGAAGACTTGGAGGCGTTGGCTTCTTAATCAACAAAAAATGGAAAAATAATATATAAAGAAAACAGACAGTGTACTTGACAGAGTATGTAAGCTTTTAAAAAGATCAACAAGCGCTGCTCTGACCAGATCACCCAAATTTACACTCTCAAAGCGGCAAGCAGAGAAGAGGAAATAGAAAACTTCTATCGGACTCTTCCCACTGAACATGTTGAGGAGGAAAACTTCAAAAAATTAACACGTGCGATTTTAACGCACGTGTTGGTGAGGAAGAAGCAGATAGAGATAGAATACAAGGAGGTGGACGTAAAGAGGTCCCAACGTAGTTAGAAATAAACATATTCGTTAAAAGAACTGTACATAGAGATAATTCTCAACAATTCAACAATTTCAGCACCGGAAGTGACCACAGACGTAGAATGAAGATTAACCTCCGAATGGAACACGAAAAGTTGCTAACGTGTAGAAAACATGAAGAAAGTATTAGAAAATTTGGAAAAAGTCAGAAAAAAAATTCCAACTTAAACTAAGAAATAAGTTTTCATCGCCTACAGAAGAACTGTAAATCAAAGTCATGGAATTCTTGAAGAGGGCAACTGAAGAAGTGACGAACGCACTAACAAAACCGAAATTTCTGTGAAAAAGCTAGGCAAATGATGAAACACCGAAAGGATTCGAAGAATTCAGACTTACCAAGGGATGACAATCATGTTAGTCTACCAGAAGGGAAAATAAGATAAATGTGAGAAAATTCAACGAAAAAGTAGGGTAAAAGTCAATAGAGAACAATAAGAGTATAAAGATGGCCCAACATCTCCTAGTGGTGGGGAAGTAGTAGATCTTAGCCTTAGTTGTGTCTCTCCTTTCTGTAAAGAAAGGATAGGTACAACGTCATACAACGAACAAAAAATACTGATTGCAGTAACAGAATACATTTCAAATGTCTAATATGTCATCAACGTTGCAATTCTGCCTTAAAATACCTTATAATAAAGGTAAACAAAATCTAAGGCATAATAGAGTACAGGGCACTTTCTCAGACATCATTGAGTTCCCTATAAAATAAAGCTAAAGGCTTTCATTTGCAAAGCACACTTCCTTTATCTTTGTGAATGACACGTATGCTCTTTCTTGCCTCTCTAAAAGAGGAATAGAACCAGACTTTATCCAACATCATATTTTTCGATAGTTTCCCCTTTCGCCAGCTTTTCACTTCTTAACATATTTTCGATAGTAAAAACGTGATGTACTAAAAACGTATGAATCCAGTTTTATTGTATTACGTTATATGTGAAACAGTAAAAAGCTTGGAATGGCTTCGTCTGTTTCTTGGACAGGCCGTTGACTTTCTCCTTCAAATCATGGAAATAAAGCGAAATTCATTTCTGCTGATCCTATTTCTTCAAGGACTTTGAGAAAATACCCTTCGAATTTCGAATGAAGAAATTGCAGTGAAGTACATAATAAAATCAATGCTTAGAGACAAATTACCGATGAGGATTTCAATATCATCTGAAACAGTAATATTCTTTCTTGAAAATGGTTTATTTTACCTTGATGATAAACTGAATTACAAACCTTAAAAGTTAGTGTGATACTTTATTCGAGATTGAACCTGGAAATAAAATTACCCATTGAAGGACTCTGTTAGGTAGTTAATAAATATTTTAAAGTAAGCCATAGACCTATTATTATTATATTTTTGCAACAACAATATACCTTTATGTTTCACAAAAGGATTGAGTATCGCTTAAGAATTCACCGAGACAGTCTCTCGCTCGGATAGCAAATCACATTATTTACGTCTAACAATTTTTAAGACTTAAGTCTAAAACAAATAACTAAAATTTCAGCTTATCAGCTAAGAAGTTTGCCCATGAATTCATGCTAATTCTAAAATTTCAAGAAATCGATCTTAGGAGTATCTAATACTCATTCATATCAAGTCACACGTCATAATATCGAATTAATGATTGGGTAAGAGGTAACAGAATTGTAAATTTAGTAAAATTGAATTAACGCATTGAAGCATATCATTAAACAACAATTTTGACCTCAAAAACAAAAATCAATTTTCTAGAATCGATACAAATTTCGCTTTGTCGTGGTTATATATTATTGTGAATGACGGCAGTTAAATATCAACGTACAAACTTTGATTGAAAATGTGTAGTAACTTCCCCTCATGCTTTCTTTTTGAAATTAGGAATATTCCTCCTCCTTTGCTATATAACCTATAAGTTATATAGCAAAAATCATACGAAAACAGTAGGAAAACGTGAATAGTCATTTATGTGTCATTAACCTTTAGAAGAATGTAGCTGTCACTGCATCTATTTTAACCGTCCCCCTTCCATCCGCCATAACTCCTCTTTCGCCCAATATCTTTCTTCACAGCCTCCGTGTAAGACGTCTCAATCCACATGCTTCCACCCCATCGAGCAATCTTCGCCCCCTCTTTCTCAATTTTCGGAAGAATAAAATTCAGTCTCCTCCCTTCAAATATACCGCCATCCTTTTCTTGTTCCCCGAACGATGTGTCTCATTTTTCTCTCTTCTTTCCCGAGCTTGTGTCCTCCTCTCCTATCCACCTATATTTTATGACCCAGTGCACGCTGCACGCGTGATTTCGTTTTCATAAAAAATCACGTGACATACACTTCCTACCGTATAGTACTTCCTACCTGGTCACATCTTTCTCTTAACATCTAAGATATTTTCTCCTGATCAAAGACGCAGCGTAACTTTGTTAACTCATTGACATTTTCCTTCCACGAAGTAAATTATTTTCATCTGCACTAATTACCTTCTGCAGTAATAATACAAAAATTCCTACCCTCTCATTTCTGTCCATATCACTACGCAAGGTGGTATCATACCCAGAGACTAGAATAAATTTAAACGAAATTTCTTAATGTGTGTCATCATTTGAGTAGCAATATAACTTCAAAACATATTCGAAAAAGCCGAAATAGAGAGGCTAATTTTTGAAGATAGAGTGATACAAGCGAATATGCCTGATTAAAACAACGGAACTTGTGAAACCCTAATCAAATAGATAAGACTCATCAAGGAGGCACACACTTCAGCATTTTAAATACTTACAGATACCAAGATAATCACTTTAAGAATATTTTCATCGTTTATCAGAAAAGTTTTAAAATCAAAATGACTAGAACATAACTGATTATCGAATCTATCATGGACTGGAAATGAACAAGAGAGATTATAGAAAGTGAAATAAATATTGCTGAGGCCTTTCTTAAATTAAGAAGAGCGTTATAGTCAATTATGAGCGATGAATTCCTAATGAGCACCACTATATGGTTATTTTAGATCGAATTAATATCGGTAAGCAAAGATTGGGTACCTTTCTCGTTAACAGATCTAGTTTCTTTCCTTAATTCAAATTGCTAGTTAAATATTTGTACCAAAATTCGGAGATTAAATAAAATAGAATAACTCTATCCACACTTACATAAATGTGACTTAAAAATATTCATACAAATTTTTGAAATTGTTGATTGTTACCAAAATGTTTCTCTTCCATTAACGACCTTGAGATACATAAAAATGCCGTATATTGCCCCTTGCTGTTAGTTTTTCTCAAAAATCAAACGTAGCAAAATTTATTACATAACCATTAAAAAGACGGTGGTTGAATAACTTTCCACGTTCAGTGAAAGTAAGTATCCAAAGTTATAGTCCAATATAAGTATGACTTAATTTTTCGAAGCAGAACTATAAATTTCCATGCGCATTTTTCTCAGTATCAACGGAGTTGAATGCTTTCAGGCATCCTTTGAGATAACCGCAATATTTTCAAATATGCTTTATACAAAATCCAAAATGACAATGGAAAGATAAAAATCTCAGCAACCACAAAGCCAAATTACCCGGCAGAGTATAAGTATTTTATCGCATTCATTAAATTTCGTATCTATCTATCACCTCCAGTTTTAAAGAAGTAGTTTTTTGAAAAAGAAAACAAACCGAGGCTCAAATCGCTTTTGCAGCACACATTTGATGAAACAATACAGAAAGGGTTGGGTTACTTACAAAATTTCGCTCTCAGTAACGACAGATTGGGTCTTCACACCGAGCCCCTCAGACAAACGAAGGAAAGCAACCCGCAGGTAAGAAAAATCCACTTTTTCTTCGGATATGCGAAATTTTATCCGCGAACACGGTCATCGAACCCTCGGTAAGGGAAGAGGAATCTCCTGAAATACCTCTTGGAGAATCTTATCTTTCGCGCCCTCGGGTACTCCACTCGAGGCATCCTTACTTCCTTGCCCTCTCCGCTCTCCCCCATTACTCACCATTTTTCAAAAGAGATACTTTCTTACCTCCACTCAGCTTCATCCCTTTTATAGCCTTCTCCGCTACATGAGTCCCTATCTTCTCCACATTCCTTCATCCCGTTCCCCCATCCACAACCTCCTTCTCCAACACTTTATTCCCCTCCCATTATTATTCATCTCTTGAACGTCTTTCCCATGGTTCTACCCATCCCGCCGCACTCATCTTTTGCTCCCACTTTCACCATTTGTCTTTCGCAATTCAACACTTCGATAACGCGAGCCTATATTCGTGCTTTCATATATACATGTTGGAGTACATTTGCACGTTCAACGATAACTCTACCAAGGACGCGATCTCAAAGATTTTATTCATAATGTATCCTCTCTTAGAATTCTCATCTTTGTAATCGCCGAATCAAGACATTTCAATTTTTTAAACTGTCTCCACTCTTTTCTGTACCATGGATCTTTACCGTACACCATAGATCTCATTCTATATTATTCTTCCCACGCCATTTCCCCATAGTCTCAGAAACTTTCCGTCATTACCCTCCATCCTTCTCAGTACCATTCCGCTGTCTTTCTTCATTAAAGACTCCATTTTTTCCTCCCCACGGCCATCCTTTTCCCCCCTACACATTCTTCCCTCCCTCTTTAGCCGGCCAGAACGAAAAGCAGTTGCCTCGGCCTCTCCTCGATATATTACGTCTACTTTATATGAGAGAGAGCCGTTACCGTAATTTATTTTCTTCTAATATTTCACTCTCCCAAATCCAGTGTTTTTTATCGCCATCTCTCCTCCCGCTCCTTTTTTCTTACTCATCCTTTCGCCCCTTCTCTCGGTTTTCCCTTACCCCATCGCCGCCCTTCCGTAACCAACACGCTCATTTCCACAAGGTTTTGGTTTTTTTCTCCGTTCATTTTTCTTGGGGTACATAATTTTGCCAGTAACCTTCAAGAAGCTTGTTCTTCCACTCTTTCTATTTCTCTCCCTCGTACAGCCTCGTTCCCGAGTTAAAGAGTTCAGTTTTCGATATCGCTGATGGAGAGGATTTTTTATGCCTGAAATTTTGCTGGGGTTAGTCTCGCAAAAATGTGTTATATTAAGTTCTTCGGGATTCTGAATTCCCATCTTTTTATAACCTGGCTTACACGAAGAGTATCTCGGGTGCGGTGCACTCGGTATTCCTATAGATTATTCGCCGTCCTATTTGCGTTAACAGTTTGTTTTCTTTTCTCAAGGATTTGCGACAGGCTGGAGAGAAACTCATACGTCTTGCTGTTCGCTCGACAAAAGTTTTTGTCCTCTGCTAGATTGAGGGAGATGTCTCCCGAAAGTATAAAAATTTCCATCATCGATCCTCAATATTGCATCTCTCATATTTATATAACTCGCATATATCCCCGCCTGTCGTCGATAACTCTTCGTATTTTGCTACACTTCTTTCAAAAACCTTCCTTTACACCTCATATCCCATGCCCTCTCTCTCTCTCCTTTCTGTCCACCTACACATCTTCTCCTTCTCGAAGGTTATTTTTTGCTCGGTAATATCTCCTTTCCCTTTTCAGACTCCGCATTATACCAATCTTCTAAGTCCTGTATGCATATACCATTCACCTTGCAATACTAAATCTCGTCCTTTCTCCCATTTTTCATTTTCCTCTCCCTCTTTTTCCTTGACCTTTATTCTTCATTTCTGTCCCTCTGGCCTATCTCATAAACCAACTCGCATCTCTTTATCTCATCCATTTCATTCTCCACACAGGCGACCCAAGCTTTCTCTCTAATGCCTTGACGTTCTTTTCCTCCTACGCTAGTCTATTTCGAAACATCCCTACACCATTCTTTACTTATGTTTCTTACACTTAGCTTCTTATCTCCTTTTCTTGCAAAACGCACTTTTCTCGCTCAATTCTAAAATCAACGTACTTTTACAGAGAAATAAATAATTTCATAGAAAATAAGATTATAAATATCTCATTTCATTTTCAATACTTTTTCTTCTCATATAAACTCCTAACCATTAATATTTTGTAAGGGGTCATTACTTTATTATTATTACCATTGGGATAAGGAATAATAATTAAATAACTCTTTTCCTCCTAGAGCTTCCAGGTTCTTTTTCTATCATCGCTAAATTTAAACAAGCATAATTTTTAATGAAAATCCTCAATTTATCACTTTTTCAGCAATAAATCTGGATAAATATAACAAATGAAACCAAACGAAAGAAAGAAAGACAGTCACCGATGAATTGTCAATTCAACTAGTTGTGTGAGTGCAACAAGAGGTAATATTAGTAGTCGTAGTATTGTTAAAAGTGCTTCGACGGCTTAGGTCATTTCGCACGTGCGCCCCCACCGGGAATCGAACCCGGGACCGCTTTCACCGCGTTGCCCACTTGGCTATCCGGGAGCCCTTTACCAATATTCCCCCAACTTCCAACAAAGGATGTTTACTTAACACCATTAAACTCATTTTCGCTTTTGTTCTTGTCTTCATTCGAATTATAAGTTTCAATTAATCTCTTCTCAGCCGAGCCATCCCATAGTACTTACATTTGACCCATATTTATATTTGAACCATTTCTTTGCTTCATCTTTAAGCCGTAAACGCAATTTGACAGCAGTTAATACGAATTATACTGAGAATGAATGGTAAGTTGATGTAAACTACAGAACACGAGAAATAAAATTTTTACTAATTTCTACTACTTTTACTAAGGAATAAAAAATGTGAAAAATATCGATATGTCGCTACTTTTCACACTTGTTATTCCTTGAATTCCACGGCTTCACCGTGCAAAGTTAACATCTTTTCCTTAATCCTTTTCAATTTTTACCTTCCAAAATAGCTGCAAAAATAAGCGTTCATCTACTTGTTATGATTGTCTCGTGAGCTTCTCCCATTGCACAAGCCGCAATCTGAAAATATCTTTAATTATGTTATTACTTGTACATGTGCTACGTATGAGCATGAAAAGACTCCTCGGATTGCTATTCTCCTATCATTTCATTTTACATACGCTTCAAAGGCATCCGTATATCTTTTCGTAAATTATCATTCTTGTTTGATCTTGTATTTCTCTTCCACTCCTTATCACCTCCAAAATTTTGTATTGCACGTAATTTTCGATAGTAAATAATTCCAAACAAATTATGAAGAAATAAACGATTGATATTTTCTTTCCAATATCATTATGGTAATTTATCAATCATGATGTGAGAGGACTCCCAATATCGCCCGCAATAAATTCATTTCTATTCTATTCAATTATTCTCGCCACTTTCCTAATGCATTTTAATAAATTTTTAATTTTGATTCTACAAAATTTTCGAACTTCTCTCAATATATGCCTACTTTGACTTTGAATGTAAGAAAATACGCCATTCATTTAAGTAATCTTTTTTGGCTTTGAAAAGTGGATATTTTTTACCTTTCCACAGCGTGATTAAGGCGCCATAAGGCTGAACTATAAATATGTGTAGGAACTTTCCTTCCTAGTCTAACCTTAATATGGGTTGACATGCTTCGCAGAGGTTGTCTGTTTATATTACGCAGACCAGCCCATCTATATTCAGCAAAACGGCCTACATTGTCCTTATCTCCTTCATTAAGTAGGTCTCGACTTCGTTGCGCATATAATTAAACAAAGTTTAGGAGTACGTCTATTCCTTCTACCTAATATATACGTCTATACGTCTATACCTTCTAGCTGTTCAGTCTCTAGTTTTTTCTCTAGGAATGAACTTACGCGAAATTTGCATTTTTTAATAATGCTGGCGATTCTTTCAAAGTATTCCGCGGGAGCTCGAGCTGACAAGAAGGAATATCGAAAGAAAAGCAAAAAAAGCATTGTTTGTTCGCCTTTTCTATTCTAAAAATATTTTTTTGCTAGGCAGTCAGAGGAGCATTATGATAACATAGCTGCCCACTATGCCATTGATATCCATGGTTCAAACTGCAAGCGGTTGATATATAAACGAGTTTCGTTAAGCCTATTGCAAATTAAATAAAATTTCATCGAATGAAAAGGTTCTCTTGTCAGAAGAAGTGAAAATTATCCAAATCTTCGAACGCCCCGAGGAAAATATGTATGGCCGTAGCTGATGAGGGCTGAAGGGACTAAAATAAACTAGTACGACGAATTATAATGAAAAATCTTTGGCTTTGGCTAAATTATCATCAAACATTTTGTTATGAAAAAAGGAAGAATAAAATGCGTAGTTATGGACCGTAAATTTTAAAACCTAGATAAGTAGTTTATCCTCATCAGCTCATTCCAAGTCACTTTTTTAAGACCATCGAAATGCTGGAGAGGCAAAATATTTCGGTCGAAGCTACGTAATGTATATTTCCCTATGTAAAAGGAATAAAGCCATAAAATGCAATCTTCTGCTCAAAGCAGTACACCGTGACACTCCTATGTACTCCAATTTCGCTGCGTTAGGAATAGTTCATCCTTTTAATGGCCCACTAGCCTCCGACTATTCTCCTCTCGCTCTCCAACTATATTTTTTGCGTCTTCCATTACTGAAGAGATCTAGCGTCTTTCCGATTGGCTGCAGGAACTCATCTTATGCTTGGGAAAAGACTGAGCTCCGGAAACCCGTGAGACGACCCAATTTCCTTGCATCCATGATGAATAAGTTTTGTGATCCTCGTTTCCCTCTTGGAATGACGCGATAAAGTGCTCCATCGTAATACTCAGACGCCACCCCTCCCATCTAAATGCTCTTTTCTTCTTCTTAATTTTTTTCTCTTCTTCGACCGATCCTTTTTTCTCGTTATCTCGATTTCAAAATCTGTGTGTCATATGAGTGTTTTTCCTCTTGAAAGAGAAGAAAGCGAAATTCGATCCCGCTTCGAACGAAAAAATCATTTTCTTATCCACTATAATTTTTGTTTCCGCTTCCTATCGATATAATACTTAATGGATAAATTCCACAATGTAACGCCTGAAACCGTGTTATTAGATATAATCCTTGTTTAGTGGTTTGAATGTCCATGAGAATGAATGAGAAAAGAAAGTATCAGTAATGACTAGGCTTCATTTTACTCGAGATCAAGGAGTTACTTTTTAGCTGCACCAAAATTTGAGAAATCCTTATACTGAGCCAAGTGATTCAGTATCGTGTCCTCTTTTTGAATAAATGACATGGGAAATAGTTCATGGTAACTAACGGATTCTCTCTTTAAACAATACATTTTTGTAGTAATAATTAAAACCATTCTTTGCGATCTTAGCTAACGGCCCATTTCAGAAAATATTCTCATATTTCTCCAGTCCTCACGGTCCAACTTCGCCAAAATCGAATCTTTTATCATTACACTGATTCAAGTTTATAAAAAGCTTCACATTTTCTTCGTATTCCATTGCATTTACTGCATTTAAAAATAAGTACAGCATTCAATACATTTTCCAAATTACTAGCTACTTGGTAATATATTAGAATGCTTACATTCCTCACATATCTCAAAATTAGATAAAAAAATCTAAGCATACATTCGTAGCTAGATATAAGAGTACGTAAAGGAAGTTTGAGATTAAAACATTCATCTCAAAATCCCGTATTTAGTTTCGTTTATTGAAATAACAGAAATAATAGAAATATATTCCATTAGTCTCAATTTATTTTCAGTGAGCGTAACTAAATTTAAACCGAGAAGTTAGCAGTTTAAGGCTTCAAAGAGTACTTTTAAAAATTATCTGAAATATTGAAACATGTGCATAACAGTGATTGCTTTGATATAATGAAATTGGCTCAGCTTAGGTAAATGGAAAAATTTTCGCTCTTGTTCCTATTAATTATATGAAATAAAGCTATGTAGTCTCAGTATGAAAAGTAATCATCGAACACAGTTTCAACTTCCTCAACTTGTATGTACATCATCAGTGCTAAATTCATTCGAGGATACTGTAACTTTTGAATTGTTAGTTTACTTTATCGACAACCGAACTAAATGCATGAGCTTTACCATCATGATATTTTAAGCGGAAATATCAATATAATCTTTAGCTATAAAAGGAAGAAATTGATTGACTAAAAACAATTTCTAATAAGTATTGGGCCTGAATCTATCAGAGGCACGGAATAAAACTTAAAAGGAACAGAACAATGTTTGCGCCACACGCCACATTCTAAAGAAACTCTAGTTATAATAAAAAAGCCTATCAAGCATAGGCAAAAGCAGTATATTCTCAGTCAATTCTGCTAGTAGAATCGTCAGATTGATTACAGACATGCATAGGAATTAAATATTCTTACAAAACCTACCAAGCAAAAGCTTCGTTGATTTTTACCGGTTAGGACCTAACTTTGGTTAATTAAGTTTGTGAATATATTTTAGCACTAAATCCAAACTTTTATATTTTAATATTGCTTTACTCATGAATATAATTGTCATTCTTGTTCCAATACACAGGTAAAACGCTGTTCGTAAATTTCGACTAAAATCATCTTATTCCGTACCCATTACGATATCCTGAGCCCAATTTCTAATCCACCATATCTGTAGCAAGCATCGAGGGAAGACTGCTTAATTTACAACCTAATCAAAACGATCCGACAAAGAATATAAATTCATGCTCATTAATTTATTAGTTCTCTTTCCACGGAGGTTACCCGAACAGAAATTTGCATTTCCACTCCATATCGGGTCTGGCATCCGTTTTCGCTCTCCATCGCAAACAGATCGCATTAAAACTCTCCCTCCACTTAAACCCCTGTAAAATCCATGATTAGCTCCATACAATCAACCCTATCCTCGATCCATCTCCTGTTGCACGTTTTGCCAACCAATCATCGGCTCTGAGGTATGTAGAGCTACCGATTCCCAGCAAATTTACTGGGATAATCGTCCATATTAAAAAAAGGAGTCTTTTTCTACTCTCTTTTTCCTGCCTTTACTAAAGTCTATTCCCAGGATCCGTCTTCTTTCTCAATGTCCTGTTAGAGCTCTGGAATTTTGACCTTGATCCTTTCCCATTACCATCCTTTCCTTCGCATTTTTCTCTTCCTCGGCATGCCTCATCCCACCGCCATTTCGTCTACCATTATCGAGCAGAACACGTCCGCTTGATTAGGTAAGCGGCGAGGTGCAGTTCCCTCGGGAGAATGCCGCAGCCGCTTTGATATACGCCGCAAAGATAACCCGAGGGCGGCCTCCAATCATTCAGGGAGGTACCTACCCCTTCCCTCCTTCCTCTTCGCGATAAACTGCCTCCTCCTCTCATACGATCCTATCCCAGCCACCCAAAAACCAATCTCCGTAGCATCCTTACATTTCGAGAGCTATTCTCCAGAGGACTGCCTCAGCTGAGCCTACGGAATTCGCACGGACTCACTCGTAATACACGCACGTGAATGAGGAGATGGTTTGGACTTATTTATCCCGTAGATCACTTCCGTGCCGGAGAGTTCGTGCCACGGGTTGAAAGATAAATCTGGTGCGCGATGAATTTAGTTTTTCTCTTGAGCGATATTTTCGTGCTAGAATGAAATCACCTCAGTCTTTTGTATAATCACCACATAATCATTTTGTGGCATGATATTGAGATATTATGACGATATTAGACCTAGACGACAAATTGGGCATTTATTGCAAATAAAAGCACCTTTAAAGAGACGCATCCAGAATTTTCTCTTGGAGATGCCGAACTGAGGAATCATATTAATCATTAGTCTAACTAAGGTGTTCCACTTAACGTTATAATGCGAAATTATTGATTCTTAACATGAAAAGTATTGCAAATAAGGAAATATTGTAAGCTTACCTCATATTTATTGATAAAACTCTAGAGTTAGTTTCTCAAGAATTTCTGGGGGGGGGGACTGGTGCCCGTCAGCCATCCCCCTGGATTCGCGCGCCTGCATCAATAACTCCAGATCTCTTAGCTGTCTTTAATATCCCTATTTAAGATACTATTCAATCTATTGTGCTAAGTAGACAGTAAGTCGAAGACGAGTTGTAGACGAGTTAAATGGTCAATATAAATTATTACTGCTGTTTCCAAGTAGACTAGACCGGGACCCGAATCCGATTCTTCCACTTTCGGGTAACTGCTCAAACCAATTTAGCTACCATGCCAGAACAATTTGTCACGCCATTCAAGAGATTTTGCGGGCAAGAGCGTGTGGTTCGTCTGACTAAACAGCATCGTCCACAGCCACGAATCCATAGAAGCACTGTCCACACAATGCGATGGGAAGGGCGACCACCCTTGAGTTGAACACAAAGAAAAGGGTGATAGTTAACTTTGCATATTAAGATATGCGCTTAGGAATATTCCCAAGGAGAAACGGACGTGAAAACTGCCTGACAGGACAGAGATTCGAACCCGGAACTTCCACTTTCCGGGTGACTGCTCTTCTTTGCCCTTTTTCTTTTAATTTCTGCTGTTTCATCAACTCATGACGAGACTTGTTCAACGCAGGACCTTGTCATAGAAAATTCGATGAAAAAAGTCGTGCACTAATGGAAATGCGATCACATATCCATTTGCAATTTCTTCAAATTTAATTCTTTCTATAGAATGGATAGGTAAACTTGATCTGAAGCTTATTTTACCGTATAAAAAGCTATCAATTGTACTCCAAGATATCCAACCTTAAGCTCCTATTGTAACTCTTGCTTGGTATCAATGAAAAGGATATTTTATTTCATTCAATTTCTCCGAGGTTTATAACAACTCATATAGTTTATGACTCCGCACAATATAGCAGGAATGTTATTTTTCAAGGCTTAGGAGGAATTTATTGAGGATTACAATGTCTTATTCAGGAATCGCACAATTCGAAAATAAAGTTTTTACTTTATATCGAAACATTCTCTATATATACATTGTATTTATCGTTTCAAATTCAGAATCGCTATGAAAACAAATATATCATGCCTGTTCTCTCCCCTTCGCTGATTTTTATTCTTAGAATACTGGGTTATGAAGCAATAATTTCGATATATGTAAGATCCGAGGAAAGATGAGTCTGTTCCATTCCTTTCCTCTCGTGTATAGCGCAAAACAACTATCATGATTCTATCTTCTCATATCCGACTCCCACACAAGGTGCCTCCCATCTTCTGTTCCTCAATAAACTTCTCTCTCTCACCAATTTCATTCTATAATACAAATCCAGAACATAATAAGTAATTATTCTTCCTTTTGATGATCCAACGTCCTCCTCCGGAATATGACCGGAATAATGTTAAATAGAAAAAATAACTCCATGTTGAAAATTGGAAATAGACTATTTATGCGCTCTTTTGGATCAACGTTATTGCGCACAAAAAAGACTGCAGCGATGATGAAACATTGAATTAGAAATTCATACATGATATTGTAAGTCTGTCCTCCTAAAAGTACTTATGCTAGAGTCGGAAGGGGAGATAACTAGCAAGAAAGTAAATGAATTGCAGATTAAAATTAAGTTAGTCCCTCAAAATAGTAACTAATCCATAAAGTTCTCTTTGGCCGGCTGAGTGGACGAGCATGTAATGGAGTATATAGGTGCTCCAATCTTACGCATGAGAATTTAACGCTGAACCAGAGTTAAAAATGGGGTGAAATATAATTTAGTTAACCTTCGGAAAAAAAATTCTGAATTCTGAGCTCTCTAATGACGAAGAAACTTGAGTAAAGGTTGGCAGCTAGCAAGACCGACCTATTTTCAAACACAGGAAAAAATAGAACACTAACTTAGGTCAATTTCTGTATCGTGTTTCTCTATGAAATGTACTATTGGTTTTCCTCACTACCGCCCATGCCTACGATGGTAATGCAACAGGAAGTCCGCAGAATAGCAAACCGGTAGTACTCTAGGAGCCTGGAGCTTTTTCTTTTCTCCAGTGCTTCATGTCTACAGTAACGCCATGATTCTCGTATAATGAATCCGGTCAATTTTTGTAATGCACACTTAAGTTCCGCTACAAAACTTCAAGCCAAAAGTTACCGCCGATAAGATAAAGTTTACGCCCTAAACGACAACTCCTTATCTTTCTCTTAATCAGATGTTCTAACAGTGCAACAAATGAGTCGTTGATGACCAAAAAACAAGGAAATATTACATCTTCATTTCTGCAGAAAATTTGTTACAGAAACTACAAATTAATTTGGATTCGATTCTTTGTGGCTGTTCACGAACTACGCCTAAAGCATATTGATTTTATTTGCACTTGCGCTGTTACATTAGAACACATAAAATGAGTATAAATAGGTAATTACTATACCTCTTTCTTTAATTTTTATAACAACAATTCCTTTTTTATCTGCATTCTTAAGAAGGGTTTTTTTACGCGACTGCTGCAAAATGGTTTAAAAACACTAAAATTATAAAATAGAAAGTGCGAGATAGATTTCTTGTTTTTGAGATTGAGAATGTCCTTTTTGGCACTCCAGAGAAGCCGCTGAAACGAAAAATATGCTGATTTGTAACGACTCATGTAGCTGTATGTTCAACCGTTTTTTGTAGAAAAAGTACAGATTTCATTTGTATCCGCTTACAGCAGTGCCAGCCTTAAATTTTTAAAATCCAGAGTCGCACGTCTCTCGAATACCAAGCGACTGCTGACAATTCCGATGAATGAGTTGTCAAAGTCTCGACGATTAACTCCTCTCACAAATTGTCTTGTAAACAACGCATTACCATAAAGGAAGTTTGCGTTCCAAGCGCCAACAAAGGCGAAAAATGGAACGTAGTTGCAGTCCATTAAGTGACACGCCGCACGTATCTCTTATTTATCAGCGAAACGATCGAATAAACAGAAATGTATTCACAAACGACGGAATAGAAGGAAACCAGTACCGGAGACGTCGCACCATTTGGAGAGTCGCAAAACATGGGAAGAGTAAAGACTCCTAAAATAAAAAAGGGCGAAAATAATCGCGGAAAGAGCAGATAAGAGTAAAGCCCCGGAAATATATTGGCGCGGGAAGGAACGCAAAGGGAATCGGGGCAAAGGTTTTTTCGACTAGGTTTTAGGAATAAGAGAATGGGGTTAGGCGATTCGAAGAGTTTATTCTTCTTCGAAAAATAAAAAAGAGGAGAGGAAAATCAGTGGAGATGCATGGAGGAGATATTGGAGGGGTTAGGAGCGTTCACAGTGTTACCCGTATCCTGAGTAAGTGGGGATTTTTTCTCTGATGGTGAGAAGAATCTCTCGTGTGAGTGAGGGCCACCCTCTTTCTCCGGGTGCCCCAATAAAAGAGATCCTGAGGTTTTTTCTCGCGGAGGAGGAAGTGCATTGTTGAATGAGAGGTTTTTCCTGGGGTTGAATGAGGCTATCCCATCCGCGGAGATAAGTCGAAGAGGTCAGGGAAGAGGGGCAGATAAGAGGTAGTGATCGGGAAAAGGGGAGAGAAAGATATGGAAAAGAATGGTGAGACATAATAGGGAGTGCAGCGGATTGCATAAGTCCTCCTATATTTTTCCTTTTTTCATCACTGCCTGGGGGTTTGAGGAGAATATTTTTTCATCCCTTCACGCGCTGGTTGGCTAGGAGACAGGGTGTGGTTTTGGGGCGTGAGAGAGAGGTTTCTTCTCTCTACGGGTCGATGGTGAGACGTGTTATAGTGATACGGTCCCCGGAGACTGGCGAAATGGGTAGAAGTCCTCTTTTGTAAGTGAGTTTTTGAGAGATGAAGGGCAAGGGATCGGGAGGGTGGAGGGAATGTTTTCGGGGGCAGGGAATTGAGAGAAAGGAGAGGAACGGGGTGATAGACCAGAATAAGAAAAACCCAGCCGAGGAGAAGGAGAGCGACTGATATCTACAAAGGGGCTTCTACTTGAAATCCCTTTTCCTGTTTGTCGAGTGACAAAAGTGATGATGTGAGAGCAGCGGATAAAAGAAAGAGGGAAAGGTTAGGTCGCGGTGGTTACTACTGCGGAGGCGAAGAGAAGGGAAGTGTCGTAGCGAAACAAACTGGAAACTTTTACCGGGACCCGATTTCCAGCATATACGTTTCTTTGTGGACTTCCACCCGCGGCGAAAAGTATATTTACGCTCTGCCTTTGAATGTCTCACGGTCGATATGTCGCGGCGAACTATTGTGAAGGAAGCTCGAGAAAAAATAAGCTAATACGGCTCTAGGGAAATTGTTGTTCGCTCTACAAAGGGACTTTTGATCTTTCGATGTTATTCTTTTTCCTCCCGAATTTTGCGTCTGTCGTGCCAAATGTTTAATCCATCAAGAAATAGGCGGGCGCTTTAAACTTGTACGAAAAATGTATATTTGCACTTCTTAAATCAGAATCAGAAGGTTCTTACCGACATCTTACTTTGAAACAGTTAATCTATCTTTTCGCGATGGTTGACTTTCGTAAAAATATTAAAGTCTTATGCCTTTCGCAGTATTTGATGACCGTGAGTCCCCATAGACGTTTTATAATAATGTGCGTTAACGATGAAGCGTAATTAAGGCTATCAACACATAAACAGCAGATTATTAAATGAATGCCAGTATTTAAAGTTATGATGCATCTGTAAGAAAATTCATACTCCTATTAATTCTCAAATATTTTATGAACATTTATTTAATATCAATCCAACTTTATGGCCTATGACCATCAGGAATTGGGAAGGATGGATTGAACTAAGTGATTACATTTGGCTGCATAATTACCGTCTATGATCATTTTTTGGTGTATAAATAGCAGTAAATGGTCGTTATTGTCGAAATATCGGAAACTACTTTCATTATTTTTATAGATAATTATTATAATACATTATAACTAGTGAAAATTCTTTGTTATTATTTGATATAAATTATTTTATGGACAGGCGTTATTAGAAGGAAACCTTAATAAACATTAGATGTGGCTTTAATTGCAGTTTTTTAACCAAAGCAGAAAATGGCCATAGCGGTCCATTCACTTAAAAATTGCGCTTCAAGGATGAGAAATTTTGAAGCACAGCCGTTAATTCGGAATTACACAAATGATTGACCCCGATTGACCGTGTAACATTTTCCTCTACTGCAATATTAATTTGTATTTCGATATAATCTTATTAAATCATGCAACGGTCAATATTTATAATCGTGTTACATAATATTTATAATAATTTATAACATAGGGAATGATATAATTGAATATTATAACTCACTTTAAAATATTTAAAGAAATGCTAAATACCAAGGAGTCTATTTAGAAATAGAAAACTCGACAATTGAGAGACAAATAATCGATTTGCATCTTAATAAAAAAGGACGCGTATTTCAACATCCAACTTATAACATGGCATTATTTAAACTGAATAAGATTTATCGCTGTTATGGCAGAAATCCTGGTGGGCTAAAGACATTTCTCATGCACATCCTATCTCCCGTTTTCACCATCAATCCCAGCAAAATTACAACCGATTCCGAGCATCTTACAAGATTTCATTAAATAGCAGAGTTATTGTTACAGCACGAAAATATTGCGTCCCGCTCGGTAAAATAATCCCACTCCTCAAAACACTAAACTTCGTGCTCATGGATAAGAGAAAAAGGAAGGAGAGGTTTAAATTGTGGGAGCGAGTTCATAAATGCGGCTCACGACACGGGCGCACATATTGTTCGGTGGGTATACGAGCTCGCAATCTGAATGTTGACATACTGAACCCGCCTCCACCCCTCGCAAAAGACAACAAGCGATGGAGGCGAGCGACTGGAGGAAACTGTGGGAGGGAGTGAGGGTGGTTCCCGGCGAAGATGGAGCAGGAGAAGGCGGGGAAGAAAACGGGAAAAGCTCCCAAGGATCCCCGATAGTTTTTTCCTTATCTCATGCGAAAATACTGCTATGTTTTTCAGACCCACCCGCTCTCTCCAATTTACCTACACAGTTTCGTTTAGGAATTCTCCTCCAATATTCCTTACACAACTGAAAACGTTTTTATTCTTCATCTGTAATTCACCCGCCTGCCTTCCAAATATCATCTCTTCGTCGTGAAAAAGGATGTATATTTACAATCGATATCTTTTAGCAAATAGAATATTTTAGCTTTTACTTTTCGCAATGATTTTAATTCAACGGGTAAGTTTTAAAACACATTCTAATAGTAAAATCATTTGAGAAGGATTTACTTTAAAACTACTCCATAGGGTTATGTTAAACAGCTTTAAATACAAATACTTTCATGATTTTGTAGAAAAAAGTTTATGATATATTATGGTATCATAAAATTATTCACTGACATGCAAGTATTCAAAGATTTTTTCTATCTTCGTTTGTTCTAAGATTGGTGTATGATTCACACGTGTATAAATTTACAAAATTAAGTCTTATATACTTCTAGTGTACTAGTGGTTTCGTCTTGAAAAGGTAACTTGTAGAAAAGGCACAATGGGGGCTCTTTATACCTTAGGGCTCCTTTATAAAAATTTCAACAGAATCCTACCTGCCTATTTTTACAGGAGACCAACTTTCCGTCTAAAGTATCAAAGAATCTTTGTGGATCCCTCCCCTTAAGGCACGAAATTTTCTAAAGGTACATTTAATATTCCTAGTTCAAGCAAATTTTGGATTTCTCAGCTTACTATCTAACATATTAATCGAATAAGTGTACTGCAATTTTCTGATCAGTAAGTTGATAAAGAGATAAAAATACAAGTAACTAAATATTTTTTGGAAACAACAACAAATAAATGTATATTCTTGTCAATATCAACTTCTATTTTATAAATATACTGAACTAACGAGCTGAAGCGTCCGTTGATTCTCAACAGGGAGAATAAAAGTCGAATTAAATATGGTATACTTATTTGTACATATGAGAAAATTACATCTTGCAATTTAGTTTAGTTCAATGGGACAGGTTATCGAAAAAAAATGTTCTAATCAAAGTTCGAAGCCAAAATCTACAATCAACAATAATAATGTGAATCTTTATTAAATTTCCTTCTTAAGAAACTTATCTCAAGTTAATGTACAAGTTTGCAAGATTTACAACTTCTGGTTCTAGGAAATTCAATGTTAAATATGTCAATAGTCCGCATTGAAGACAAAACGTTACTCATCCATCTCCATTAATTCATTACGGTGCCATGTATGTTTGTTGCCCCTGCGATTCATCACTACAAAGTGTTCGTGACTGGAATAGTTAAAATCTCTGAATACACAATGTGTTCTTGTGGGACAATGCATAAGCCCAGAATCAACAATAACATGAGTCGGCAGGGGAACCGGTTGTTTACAGCCTCAAAATTTTACAAAATATTAGTATATTTTATCTAAATTCTCGCAACTTTGAAACAATAGCGATATTTCTTGACCATAATAAGAACTTATATTCCATTCTCCTTCTTTTGGTACCTATACCTGAATAAAGTCCTTTATTATTATTATTATTATTATTATTATTACTATCTCGATTTCATGCGACTATTCCTTCTAATTTAATTTTGCAAAAGAAATAAAATCTGTGGACGATAAAATTGAACTTTACATGTATTTCTAATGGAAATCTATCTGAACAATCTCGGTTCAAACCAACAAAGTTACCGAATGAAAAGGCAACAGTACTTCCTTCCGAGTCTCAAAGAACTAGTATGCAAAGTTTGACGCAAATTGGACAAACGTTGTGGACTGCAATGTTAGACAAACACACATATTCAGAAAACTTCTGCTTTATATATATGGACTAATAAACCCCCCTGTCAAGCATGACGGAACTTAATTTAGTTTAAAAATATATTATCGTTTATATCTGGTCCTTCTAAGCCAGAAACAGTTCGTCGTAAGATCATAATAACTCAATATATTTCTTATCATTATTTATAATATTTATTCTAGTCAAGTCTAGTTTTCAAGTCAAGAATGCCTACCTTACGTAAATGTCTTATAGAAAAATATAAAAACTGGCTATCCCCGTGTACTTACATGGAATAATTCATGAAATCAACATTCAACAATGGCCTTAGTCGTCAAAGGGATGGGTTCTTTATTTCCCAAAAATTTTACGACTTTTCCGTGTATTTTATCAAAATTTCGGATATATATCAATATTGCACGACTAAATAAGAACCTATAATCATTTTTCTTTCTTTTGACACTTCTGCCATTATTTCTAACTTAATTCTATAAAAGAAACAACCTCTGCTGGCAACGAAAACCTACTTTACGTACATTTCTTATCGGAAATTATACTAAAGGGATGGGATGTTTATTTCCAAAAAATTCTATGAATATAAATAAAACACAGATAGAAGTAATTAAAATTTGTAATTATTAATTCTTACTATATCAAGAGAAGTCTATTTTTACAAGATGATAATGAATAATTGAGACTGGTTATTTTAGCTTTGAAAACATTCCTTATAGAAAACCAAGTTTTCGCGCCTTTACCTTCAGAATTTTTGAGATCCTAGTCTTCTGAAAAATATGTATTCGATTTGATCTCTAACGTCAAATTCATTGCAGATGACTAGCTTCGTCTTATCTTAACACTAGTTCTTATTACGATCAGTATCCCTCTACCAAGAAAGATCTTTATGACTCTTGGGCGGCATTTTGCGCCCGAATTACTTGAGAAGCCACCGGTGGTAAAACCGAACTTTTAGAGAACAAGGCGAATGGATGCGAAAGATAGGAGTGAATCCGAGAAGGAGCGAAGGGAACGTAAAAAAAGAATGAGTCTGAAGGTGGACGCTACGAGTTCGAAATGCCGATTTCGCGTCGTATTCGATGGCTGTCCAAATGGAAAGCATTGAGGAAGAGTGGGTGGAAAAATGGCCTTGGATGAACTGCAAAACTGGTGATTCGCACTAAAGCGTAAGATAAAGTTTACGCGGTAATGTGATGACCTCGCTGGGGCTGTAAAAAATTATTCCTGGCGTAGAGACGCCTTCGCCGTAATCTAGAATAAAATGAGGTCTTTTATATCAGAATTAACTGCAAATTCTCTGGGAGGAGTACGCACTTGTCGAGCAAATTACTGACTGCGAAAGCAATCTATTGTAAAATAAAGGGCAATGTGTTTGACCTTAACTTTGTCCTATCGGGTCAACCTTCGAAACGGTGTCCATTCATAACATTCAATGGGAAACTTTAGTAACTTCTTATAAATCTGAAGTTCTGAGCTCGATGGTATATCAACGAGATAATTATGAACCCTCTGTATGAAGTATTAAAGATAAATTAGAATTTATTTCCACGAGTAATGAAGATTTAAATTATATCAAGAAACAGATGCTCTTTAACGTATTGCTGCTTAACAATAAAACTAAGGTTAATCATGTAAAGATAGTGCAACGAAAATGGCTTATTTGGTCAATGTGTGAATTCTAATTTATAGAAATGAGGTCAATAGTTTATGAGTTTTTTAATGTAATTTTTAATGCCATTAACAGGAACGGAAATAATAAAATTATAAAACGTTTAGTCTTGAAGAAAATTAGGCAATGCCCCCACGATAGCTTCATTGTTCTTAAAAACTTTACTGTGTTCCATTTCTTTCTATCGTGAAACATCTCTATCTTTAACCTATCTCTCGATATAATATTATGCCTTAGAGCATTTTTGGCAGATTTCGGGCAATAATGACTAAAGAAAACATACTTTTGGTCCCGAACATAAATAAACGTATGAGTGGAAACGTATTTCTTCCGAGCGAAAGAGGAACATTTTTTGGCGTTTAGCCTCGGAGGCGATTCCTAGAGGCAGATAGGTAAAGGCTAGGAGGCAGCCGTTCTCTTTCCCGCCTACCTGGCACCTCTTATCCTCCTCCGCTACTAAAACTCCTTTCTTTTTTATGCCCCTTCCCCCACTTACTCACAGAATATACGGTGAGCGTCATCTGGGAATGTATTGTGGAGTCTTTGTCTTTCCTTATTTTTTACTTCTTTTCATTTCCATTTTCTTTTCCTCCGCTACCTTCTATCTTTTGTTAGTCTCCTCATTTTCTGCCATTCCCCCGCTGCTTCTTTTACTGTCTTCCTCCTCGATCATTCTTACTTTCTTTCCAAAGTCCTCGTTTGCTCCAACAGTGCGCGAAAGATAAGTTTTTAATGAAGTTAGGTTTGTATAAAAAAATGCTTTCATAATATATGTCCTGGTTCTTAATGTGAGCATAAATTAGGCAATCTTGGAATATTTTCGGGTGCTAAATTATTTTTATGACGCTTGCGGGATGCTTTACGATTGCCTTGGGGTATTCAAGGGACATTCAAGGTGAGGCAGAAAATAAAGCCTTTCTGATGTTTCCGATGATACAGAAAAGGAGCTTGAAAAGGCACAGGGATTCAAATATGTCGAGTAAATTCTCCGAAAGTAAAATTTTGCCGATTACTTCCCAAAAACCCGCGTGAAATTTTCAGTCCGCTTGAAGGCAATGTCGGCCGAAGGTATGATTTTCTCTAATTTGAAGCGAAATTTATTTAACTTATCGTTTTACCTGTTTTTAAGGGGGAATTTCAAAGCAATATTTCGCTTATTTTCCTTTGTCGTAATTTCTTAGCAACACTACGCGCATCAACTTTGAGAAGGTATGTAAAAATGACGGGAAAATAAGTGAGGTGTTTTTTTTTCATTCTCGGAACATCCTCCTCGCTCGATCTCACCCGTTTTATTTTCTCTCTCTTTAACTTCTTTGGTTCCTTTTCCACCCTCGTATAATGGGACGTATCCTTTGAAGGGAAAAAAGCTATCTCAATTTCCAATTTTCCGAACGCCAATTAGAGTTTGAGAAATCATAAGAAAAGGATCTGATTCATGGGTTTTGATGGTCCCAGCGATAAAAATATCTTAAGGCCCTATTTAACCCCTTTTCTTGCCGCCCCTTCTCTTATATTTTCAACTGCCGAGGATGAAAATATAGGAATCCCCTTTGTGCACTTTATCCTTTCCCTCTCTCACTTGCAAACAGAATACCCCGTTCTTCTCTTTCCGCTTCGTTCCATTTTAAATCACTTCACTACATTCTTTATTTCCTCCATTCAGCTCTTCCTCTTTCCCCTGTTCCTTTTGCGGAATCTATAGTATACCTCTTTACCCCCACTTCAGTATATCTTAAGACCCTTCCTCTATCTCCGTCTCGCCTCCGTAACCATCTTCGTTTTACCTTTCTTATCTCCTTCTCTGTTATCGATTCCACTTCGAAAACCCCGCCTCCCTCGGTAATCTCCCGTTTTTTCGGACTATTTCATCTAGAATTATTTTATTTAATCATCCCTTATTAAAACTCCATTAAGTCGTGAAATCGTCCGTTGGGGTCTGTGAGGTCAAGCATGAATGTTTTAATTTGTGGTAGCTGTAGAATAAACGATAGTTTTCAATTCCCTTTTCCGAAGAGGTTAATTTCTTATTGGAGAAAAATACAAAAATGAATTCGAGGGACCCAGCAAAAAATAGCTTTTTATCGCAGTATGGCAAGAGGGAAAATTTATGGCTCGGCAAATGTTCATTCTAGTCATTAAAATTTCTAATTTATGTATTAAAATGAACACGGCAAGGAATTCTCAACTTCAAATGTTTCTTTTTAGTATGTAGTCTTCCTTTCAATCATACGATTTCATAAGAGTGTACTCATGAAATCGCTCATGCGAGTTATGTCGTAAGGTGGTCAGAATACTTTGAACGTTTATGCGATCATAAACTTAGAGATAACATTGAATTAGAAGACAAAGAAGAGGTAAGTCTCCTTAAAAACACCAGGAATCCAGCAAAGGATAGCTTTGGTAATCCGTTTCGTAATACGGAATACGAAACCGAAAATATATGAATTTCGTCTCCGGGACCAATCTGTAATGTAAGTATATTTACTATAAGTTAGTGTTAGATACTTGCATGAAGTATTAAATGTTTTAAGGTCCAGTTCTGTTATTTTGAATTTTTTAAATAGAATATTAATAATTAATCACTTTTATTTCTGTATCAAAAATGTATTTTGAATTTAATTTAATGACATTTTGAGAGATTTTGGAGTATATTCTATTGAACGCCAAAAAATGTTTGTTCTTTTAACTTACTTCTCGAAACCAGGAAATCATGAAGCCCTACCATCAACCCTGTGGTCACGGAGAGAAGAATTTAATGTTGGTTCTTGATTCATACACTCCAGGCAAATTTTTGAAATTAATTCGATATAAGTTGACAATGAAAAAAAATATTCTATATTATTTAAAAGGGATTTTATTGCGGGAGGTTGAATTTTTAGATATCCTTTCACTATGCGTCAAAAATAAAACTATCAAACCCACATTTTCTCAATCAGGCATACATTTATCTCTTTTTTCTTTCTTTTTTTTTTGACACTGCTTTAATATTTGCTGGTTTTATTGGCTCCCTGTTATCTACCTAATACATCCAGAGAGCGACGGGAATCCCTTTATCTTCTCAAACACATGCAACTTATTTCTTTCATCCATACCTTCCTTACGCTCTTTCTATCCCAGTGTTTTGCCTCCACTAAATTTCTCCCAAAATCCTCATTTTTTCCCCTAAATTTTACATTCCCATCCTCGTCTCTTTCCTCACATTTCCAAAGAAGCCTCATTTTTTTCATATCTCTTTTCTCTTCTGCAGGAACTCGAACTGCGCCCAATCCCCTCGTACCTAAGCCAAAAAATCAGCTCTTCCCTTCCTTGTGTGCACGCAGTACCTCCCATAATTCTTGCTTTTTTGGCCTCATAGAGATTTTCCATCTCTGATACCTCCCCCACCGAAAGAAACCCTTCCTCTCTCTCTCGAATTCTGGGTCGTTTACTCGTTTCCAATAGATAAAAGTTTTTCGTTCATTGCTTTTCCTTTTCCTTCTCCCATCCTTTGCCTGTCTCTCCATGGGACGATGTAGGCTCTGAAGGTTAGAAGGAAGTTTTGATGCTAAGATTGCCTCGTTAGGATATTTATTCCTGGTTTAAATGATTAAACCGTCATGGGTCCTCACATCGGCTGAATTCCTGACTTGGAAAGACGTAAGCGATTTCTACTTCCCGCACGCGTTTGCACAACTCACTACAATAAAACCGGAGTGATTTCCTGGGGTATCAAAGTTCCGAAATATATTTTCTCGAGGTCATTCAAAAGTAACTCAGCGAAGTTCTGCAGCGACGTATCAAGCTGCCAAAACAGATCATATATCAACCGTTTACGATCCTCCTCCACGAAGAAATTAATTCCATCTTTCCTGTTCGAAAATTCCGCGGTAGCTTTACGAACAAGCGTAAACTAAATTGGGCCATTTTGCTGCGAGGAGAATATTAGCAATATAGCAGCCAATTTGGGGAAGCAATTGGAAATATTACCTCGGTGCTCAATAGCCAATCTCCGCCCTTCTCTTTCTGACTGTTGCCGCTTCCAAATGTGAGATCGCCGTTGACCTACTCTGACTTTTCATCCAATCAAGGACCATATTCAATTTCCTAGGGCAGTAAAACCATGACTGAATCTCATCCCTTGGCAAATTTCGGTCTCATTATTACCCACCACGATAAGCAACCGAAACACCAAAATTACCATTTTGATGCAGGGAATAATGCTCATGAGTAGGCTCCGGAAGAAAAACTCAGTCAATCTAGCCCCGCTTTTACCACAAGCTAATTTCACGCAATGAATCTGTGATATTTTCGGCCGATCCGTCTGTTGCCGATATCCTCTCTTAAATCACGTGCTCATTTGCAGTTAACACGGAGCATTATGTTTGAATGAACCTCGGTGCAATTCACATTTGTGCTTCAACTGATAGGAATACTTTATCAAATTAAACGATGGAATAAATTGAGCGCCTGCTCTTGATACGATTTGTAATTTTGTGAGTTAATTTTCTGATGGTCCATGGACCTCTTATTCTCCGATTTTAGTTCATGTCCAGCATATCAACCAATTCAACCTCTGGGAATATCGTTAATTCTTGCTCATCAAGTACTGGCTAATAAATTGGAATACGTTTAAAAAGAAGTTAACGTGCTTTTAAAATTTTAAGTTAAGCAAATATCGCGGGTTTGGGGTAAACTTAGCAGATTTTAATTTTCGTAACTTAGCATATAAAGCAACCATCCGCACGTCCATATTTTATGTAATACAAATTATTTTAAGTAAAAAATTGTTGTACTGTTCTTAGATCTTATTATTATTCGAAAATTATTCAATCATAGCTTCTGGTGGAATAGAAGCAGGAATAGAATAAGAATATGGAGTGTCACTTTAAAATCTAAAATAAATTTTAAAAATAAATTAAAAAATAAATCCCTCTACGAAATGTATGAAAAAGAAAAAGTATTAACTTTTCTCGTCAGGTGGATAAACTAAAAACTGAAACATTAAGGTGAAGATTTTTTGTTTAGATTGAAATTGTGAACAAAGTTTATAGCTAGGAAATGAATATTTTTTGGATGAATGAATCAACACATTATTTAGGCGAGGTTAAACTATAGTATGAATTATAGTCAGCGCTATATAGATTTAAAATTACATATCTTAGGACTGAAAATTAAGTTAACGAAAGCGCTACGAGAAGAATGGACATTTTAGCTGAAAGTATACGGAGAAAAAGGGTTCGAGATACATTTCAGTGAGCCAGATATGGCTGTAACGTTTCCGATTGAATATCTTTTACCATCATTTCCACGAAATAATCACGAATCTCAGCCTTCCACTTCAATAACATTGGGCCTTACAGAAGTCGGCCGACAGTACGAAGGTACTATTTCCTTATTTCTCCCATCCGTGATTACGCTCTCTCCGACACACGCTTGAATAACATCCGATGAGAGAACTCGCCCATCTTATCTTCGATCTAAGACAATTTTTTCCCTCCATTTCTTCCGCGAAACTAAATCACTCCTATGCGCTGATATATTCGGTTCCGAATTTAAAAGGTTTCCTCCTTCCCTGCAGCGACAATAGCGTAGACGCCATTTTTCTCTGTTTCCCCGTACCCTTTCGCAGTAAATTCCGTCTCCCGCTTAAAGAAAAAAGGAGGCAAAGTATAGGAGGGGTTTTAATGCTCCGCTATGCCCTAAGGCAGCGAGAAAGGAGGGGGGAAAGAGCGTGCAAAGGGACGCGAGGATGAAGGGAAACGCTACGAGAGGAAAAAGAAACGGGAAAAGGTCGAGGATTTGGCCAACGGAAGATCTTTTCCGTGGGGTTTGTTTTAAATGTATGGCCACCCGGTGCCCAAAAGGGATTGGGTTATTGGTGGCTAGAGAAATGCTGGGGTAAGGGGATATGGAAGGTTACGGATTCATGAGTAGGAAGAGGGTGAGGGACGAAATTTGAGAATATCGTCTTCGATGTGGAGGAAGAAGGGGTGAGGGGCATAAGTAGTCGGCGAATGGAAGGTGTATGGGGACGATAAGGATGTGTGTGTGTGTGGATGTGTACGGCGGGAGACCGAATCTCACGGGTTGTTGATAAAGGGGCGCGATAAAGACTGGGTGGTGTCGTAGGGTGGGGAAGTGCAGAAAAAAGGGATAGAAGCAAGGGGTCCCTCAGATTGAGTGGATGGGGACAATGGAAGGGATTACGACCTCCTAGGATGGGAATGGATAAGAGCCGAAACGACCATCGTCCCTTATTGGTTACTTTTTGGTCGAGATCTTCTTCTTCTGTGTGATTTTCTGGAGGATCGTGATGAAATGGCCAAGGGTTTGCTTTCCCCGCGAACCCCATCCTCTGTCGACCGCGCAAAACTCCCTCCCTATTCTACCCATCATCCGGCCGAATGTCCCATTTGTCTCGTTATAAATGTTGATGATAGGATGACAATTCTAGACGTTGATTCGACTTTGTAGAGTTAATAAAGCATGGCGGTGATTAAGCGGCCGAAACTTTTTCTATGGCAGATTTCTCCTAATCTTGAGAGGCAATCTTAGGGGGACGATTTTGCTATGATATATCATGCCCTAAAAGGAACGGAATTCTAAATCTCATTATTACGTACGAGTAAAATGTTTATCACTATCCCTGTATTTTTTCACTAAATTACGTGTTCCCATCCAAGGAAAACCTATTACTTTCAAAAAGTTTGCAAATGACCTTTGCACATATCCCTGCTACATAAGCAATGTAAAAATATTTCATATCTCTCTGAACTTATAGAACTTTTATTCAAAGTAAGTTAACTCACTGTTGTTTTAATTAGCTCATCGATTGTGATTAATATATCCTTAATCTGCAGATACATCCGATAACGATTTGCCTAAGTTTCTCTGGGTGCCAAAGGTATTTACTTTAATGTAACACTGCTGAATCATTTGACCCTCTCTTAGAGGGATTAATTCAAATTTCTCATTACCATTATCTTATTAAACATAATCAATATTTATAGGTTTCCTAGAATGGCTATGTAATATATAACGAATGCCCTGGTTATTTATCGCTTAGGATGGGTGAACTGTTAGATAGCTCTAAAAACTAAAGCTTAATTGCTAAAACGTAAAGAGTACATTTTACGATACATTTATTTACGAAAACGGAGCACTAGGTTGTTCAACAGGGCGAAGAATTCCTAGTTTTCTAAATGAGAATGTTATAATAAATAAATTAATAATCATTTCTGCAGTAACATTGTTCGACATATCTTGACATTGTCCTAAAAGGCCTCAAATATACATAAACCATTCAATAATAGTCTTAATGCTCTTTATCTTAGTATAAGATTATATGAGATAATGACAGAGATGATCGAACTCACCTGATATCCACCATACAGGCGGTCGCAAAAATTATTTAGGAAATAGAACTGCTTTTAGTGGAAGGATACTGTTGATAAACATTTTAAAGTAATCGCGGGGTTCCTACGTAGATTACAGAGAAGTCTGTCTGGACGATAGATAACAGAAAGAGTAGTTTTAAGAGCTATTCATTGTATGAATTCATTATTTCTTTTACTTTTAATCTTTAAACGGCTCGTTTAAGAGTATTCAAATCAAAGGAAATCGATCTAAGACGCAGTGGCTTGGTGGAGAGCTATTAGTAGAAAGGAAAGGAACTTAGAACATGTTAGTTACGGATAACATACCAATACTGGATACAAGTTTAAAGAATTTTTAAGATCTTAATATATAAATGCTTACAAACCTTTATAATTTTATAATCATGTGAAGTGATACTTCTGTATAAGCACTGCCAGTAACATCGAACATAGAGCCGTTGTCACTAATTTTACTAGTAGATGTCTATTAAAAGAACTACTTGACCTGCAATCCCAAATTGAGCACAAAAATGTCTTTTGAATTTTTTTGTTCCTTAAACAAACGATACTCGTAACCTTCTTACTCGTTTTTTGGTTCAGAGTAAAGGAAAATTTACTTTTGTTTTAAGTTAGAAATTTTTTTCTAAAAGCAGTTTGAATAACAATACAGGTGTCTTTTTGGTGTATACATACATAGATAAGTAACTAATATACGCTGAATTTACTCAATATATATGTTTTTACATAACTAAAATTCGAAGAGCTCATGTATGTTATTCTTCCTGAGGCCATATCTTAATGAGTAGAATAGTTTTCATTCGCCATTTGGATGTCTCTTTTGTTTGTCTTGCTCATCACTGTGATAATATGAAAGATGTGAGTGATTCTTAGTAGTGACATTATGGTAACTCCACATAGAATACGATGGAAAGTGTTATTCATAATATCATTGTGCTATATTTCCATGAATGGTTTCCTCTTATAGCATTCTGGCTCAGGGAGAAAATGAAGGGCAATCTACCTCTTTTTTCTTTAAGCTTTCTGTAGCTAATGGTGGAGTGGTTGAGGATCCAACCAGCCTTAGCGCTTACGTATGTAAACATTCATAGCCTCACACATTCATGTCATGAAAATATTTTTGTCGAAGAAAATGAGCAAAAATATTTTCCGCGAAGTTGACCTGAACGCACGATCATACAATTAATGCCCAAATACCGTACTCAATAGTACACCAATGCATTATCTTCAATATGGTATGTGTATGATTAAGTTGATTGACTCCGATTTTCAATTGAAAAAATACAAACGCAGAGGCTTGGAATGGATTGGGTTAGATAATATCTATTGTTATAATAAGGAGGATGCCCAGATTATCTCGATCGAATCCCTTTCACACACGCTTACCGTTCTGCTGACTAGTCGGAACAATTTATTCACACAGCTTCCGGTTTTTTTTGCTAGGATTTTTCAAAAAGCAGATGTAACAAGCACTACGGAAAGGCGAATAACAAAGCACGGAAGAGTAACAGTTTCAAATGTGAGCTATTATGGATGTTAAGAAGTTACCCGGTATAAGAGAATTGCCTGTAAAGTTTTTCTACCGAATAGTTTTGATAAATGTATTATGCGGTCATAAATCTATAAAAATATGCTTTACCTCCTAGTTCACAAATTGAGTTACGTTTGCTTAGTTCAAATCCTTCAACTTAAGTTATGTTTAGAAAATGAAAATAATCTAAATATGGCCGGAAGTCATACTTCTTTGAATTAAGGCAAATTATAAATGTACATAATAAAACTAAATGGAATTTATCAATATTAAAAGTTAGACATAATTGCATTGCATCAACTATTACACAGTTTTAATTTCAATACTTTTATCTATATAGTTTATCAGCCTCTAAATAGATATACTCGTAGGTGGTACAAGTTTTTTGCAGCAATTGAAAGGCATTTGAGGAATATTTGTATGTATAAAAGTACAAAAATGCATAAATTCAATATAAAATAGTAGAAAAATGTAAAAATGCAATATATATAATTTTTTCTTCTCGTCTTTAAAAGAAAAGAGTTAATGAAGTATATGAGAAAACCATAACGAATTTAAACAGGAAATAACTTTTCAAATGTTTCCGAATTAATAATAATGGAAAACTCATTTTTGCAGACCAATGTCACAAAATTATCTAAATTAATAAAAGTTGACGAATTACGTAATAAATTGCGCAAAAATTCTGTATTTTCATTTGTCATGTGTTGACGCATTCACGTAATCATGGAGGAAATTACGTCCCTTTAGATTGTATTGCGAAGTATTGTCGATTTGAATGTCAATTATAATTAAGAGTCGACCTAAATTTGAGTTTGAAACTTTTCAGGAGCGTTCCTATTCTATTCGCTCTACTTTTAATTTCCTCCAAAAGCATGCTGGTAAAGTAATTAAAAACCTAACATTATTCACCTCTGTGCAACGTGACGTCACATCCAAGCCTCGAGTCATATTTCATTAAGTATCTGAAAGGTTTAATTTAAAAATGTCCTTTGAGCTCATTCCGTAGTCTTCCCATGATTTTAAATGCCTATGTCTTTAGTCCGTGTCTTTAATGAGCCAGAAAATGGAATAGGGCGTTTCATATTCAACATAAAATAGTCTAATTTCTAAGAATATCTCATGTATTATTTAACAAGATACTTCTTTCATAAAATACACCGTGAAAGTTTTAAGCCTCGGTATAATAAGACTTGAAATGATTACACTAATTATCAATCTCTTAAAATGCCTTCATTTTCATATATTTATTTATCGTAATTATGTTTTCAATTTTTATACTGAAAATTCGCAAAATGAAATCACGCATTACCTGGTTAAATTAAGTATTTAATTTTCACATATTCCAATAACTCCGAAATTTAAAAAAATAAACTTTTGTAACCATGAAATTTGCACACTATGTATTTACATTGCGCTGATCTTGCATTCCAAATGAAGTTGATGATTGGTAAACTAAAGCTAGTTATATACACAGCAATCATTTCGTTACTCGGTTTAGAAGTGTTACGTAAGAATGCGTTAGTTTTGATGGAGAGAAAGGCTACTAGGAAAAATGACTTGTTGAATTCCAACAGATATTACCTATGGTAGCGTAGCAAACTTCGACGACCAAGTTCAATCGTCATAAAAGAAACAATAAAATTAATATCCTGATGAATCCTTGCTTTCTTAGATGATGACAGAGATGATCGAACTCACCTGATATCCACCATACAGGCGGTCACAAAAATTATATAGGAAATAGAACTGCTTTTAGATATGATATTGAATGAAGGAATGATACTGTTGATAAACATTTTAAAGTAATCGCGGGGTTCCTACATAGATTACAGAGAAGTCTGTCTGGACGATAGATAACGGAAAGAGTAGTAGTATTGTTAAAATTGCTTCGACTGCTTAGGTCATTTCGCACGTAGGCTCCCACCTGAAATCGAACCCGGAACCGCTTTCACTGAAGTCGAACGCGTTGCCCACTTGGCTATCCGAGAGCCCGATAACGGAAAGAATAGGAGGAGAAGAGAAACAGGAAGATAAGGAATAGGATTGCGCACGAATGGAAGAGTGAAAAAAGAGATAGCAAGGAGAGAGAGGGAGAGAGAGGTTGGGAGGGATCTTTGTTGGATCTGTGAGAAGGCAAGTGGGTGAACCGAAGTCCTCTTCAAGTCAGAGGTTACGACGACTGAATGGCCCGGATCTCGCGATGAGAAGGTTTTGTAGAGGAAAAGAGAGTTAGATAAAGGGCGGGATGAGCCAGAGAGTGGACAGGAGAGGAAAAAAGTTTGGGGATTGGAGAGTCGGAGAGTGAGCCGAAGAGGGAGGGATCAACTATGTCTCAGGTGGAGTGTGCTTCGAAAGTGGAAACCAAACGAACGGTGAGATGAGTGCCCATGAATGAGGATATGTGACCTTTGGGGACATGGCTTCCGTTTATTCTGCTCCAATTGACCGTGGGGGAATGATAATGGATGTGCCCCTCATCCCATTCGAAAGAAGATGCGATCATATTTGACCTTTGCTACGTGTGCGTTACGTGTTCTTGGAATCTTTTTTACGATAATCGTCGCTGACCAGATAACCTCTCGGAAGATATACGGATGGTTTGAGAGGCAGAAGGCTATTATATGGCCTGTTTCATTTTACGGAAGGTAAAATAACTATTCTATTATAAAAGTTAGGCATAAAATAGCTCGTTTCATGGTACTTAAGAGAAGGGTTGTTTTGTTCATTTTTTATCGAATCTGCGACGAATAAAAGAATTGGCATAAATACTATTTTACGCTTCCCATAATAACAAGTTACAAAATTAAATACGCAAAATAACATTTTCTAACATTCACTTAGTACGAATTTGTGCTAATATATAACGATATACCTTTGTTTAGTTTTACGTCCCTATCTCACATATTTCTTAGTTTTCTTTGTTTTATGGTTCAGACGGTATTATCTCCACCTCCAAATTAATTAGAATTCCACTACTTTTCTTGATATGAAAATATTCTTCCCAGTTCCATAGTTGTTCCTGTTGGGCTTGATTAGTAAAACTGTGTTTTGCTTACTGTATTCGTCCAACAGTAACTCAATTTAGCAATAATTTTGGCTATCTCTAGCAATAAGCTCAGGTAACGCTGACTATGAAAACTACTAGTTTCAAAGAACATATGTAAGATAAATCTAATTATCGCGAACAACAGCACACAAAATTTTGATCAAATTTGCAGAATGAACTTAGACGATTACGAAATTATTTCTAGTGAATGGAATTCAAGATATTTTTGTCATACCTTTATGTCACCATGTCGAACCATGAACGAGTGGAAATTAATATTTTTCTTCCACGGAATTCCATAGTGTCGGAATCCGGTCTCGGCAGGTTTTTAATACCAAATAAATATCATGCACAACTTCCACACCATCGCTACGAAAGAATTTCATCGACTGAACCAGCGTGAAATTTCATAGAATCCGTTCCTGGAACGTTATGAAAGGGAATTTAAAAATCCGAATCGTTTCCTTTTTCCCAAAGGTAGAAAAATGTTAAAAATTCTTCAATTCAGGGGGGAAAATAAGCGGAAAGGTTAATTACGGATGGGGAATTCGATTCGAAAACGATGCAAGGAAGAAATATTATATAAAAAACTGATGGGATTGGGAAGAGAGGATTATGCATATTTTTTCCTCTTTGGGCATCCCTCCCCAGTGCTCTTTTTATATCAAATGAAAAGCGAAAAGCGAGGGGGAGGATTTTCGATGGGGCGGCGTTGAAGAGTGAAAGGTGTAAGTTAAAGACTGTTGAGGGAAAGACAGAAGGGGGAAATGGGGAAAAAGAGGTAGACTTTCCGCAGCTGTAGTTTAATGAATAAGGGAAGGAAATGAAGAGTAAAAAAGAGCGAGGGAGGGTGGATAGAGACCAGATTGGTCCATGAGAAGCGGAGGGAGTGTTAACGAAAGGGAGGAGACGGGATTGACGAGAGAGATTGAGAGGAGGTCGGGGACGCGAGAAAAAGAATATACAGCGAAATGAGTCGCGTGAGGCTGTGTTGAGGGACAAGATGGAATGGTACAGTATGATTGGAGGAAAGATGAAGTCGGAGTGGAAAATCCACCCTGAGCGGAGAAGAAAGAGGTTTTGGCTGAAAATGAGGAAAAGGGAGGATAATGACACTTCAGCTACGGAAGATGTTTCCTCAAGGAAAAGATTGAACGTAAAGTGACACTTGGGGTGATTTTTTGCGGAAGATATATTCTTAGACCGGCTGCTTAGATTGCTTCCTTTATCTCATTTTCTAGTTAGTTAATTTGGGAAATTCGTCAACGGAACGAAAAAATTATGAATATATGGCTTTTATATGAACGCCTCTTAATATCCATAACCCCAATATCCTATCTAAATATAACTCATATCTTGACTCTCTTTGAAGATCAAAGTTAATGCATGCGCGCATATTCATTCTCGAAAGATTGTTGTAATAGTTTCTTTTCATAGACACAAGTTTATACCACAGATTTGAAGAGAATATGAAGCTGGTTTGTAAAGGAAATGTTATTAATCATGATTGACACAAGAAAGATTGAATACTCTGTTTCTGTAGTATCACATCGCCTATTACCTAAATTATTCCATTCATAGAGAATTAATATTACATAGAGGTCTACGAAAGGCTCGCGAGTTAATTATAAAGAAGTGAGAGAGGAATTTGATAAATTTCAAATAACGATGCACGTCTCCGTTATAAGGAGATTTCAACTCAATCATTTCTTCCAATTAAAACATATAAAATTAGTAAAAGTTATACAACTCCTAATACGATAGCAAATTTAGAGATAATTTTACATTTCACAATACCTTTGAATATTTTCTCCCAAAGCATTGTGTTTCACTGAAAGTTAACGTTGTTGTTATAACTTGTGAGTAAGTATTGTAAATTGTATATCATTGGTAGATATAAATCTTTGAGTATCACCGAATAAATCGTTATCATATAGGGTGATTCTTAACTGGTTTAACTGTATTTATTTTCATGCGGGATGATTAGTTCTCCAAGGATTTGAAAAATAGCTTTTTTAAAGGATATTCCTGCAATAAAGCTCAATAAAAAACATAATCCTTTCTTGAGATAATTTATCCATCTTATAACCCATTCAAAATTTTCCCAATATATTGATACTAAAACAAACAGACAGTCCTACCTAGTATACCTACATTAATTTGTGAGCTGTCACCTCTACATAATGCACTCAATTCTCAAAATGTCTCCTCGTCTTTCAAAACGCAATGGGAGCTACTTTTTTCGATGCAGGCATACTAAAAACACTGAAAGCTATCCGTTTCCAATGAAATTCACAGATTGCTTTTACGTAGAGCCCTGATGCGAGGAACCACCTCCAATAGGGTAGCGAGGGAAGGGGAAGAGCTGGTATGATACCAATCCCGAATCTTCCCATGGCTAAGCGAGAAAAAAAAGAGGATAGAGGCGCATTTCTCCACTCGGTTGGATCCTAACGTTCCGGCAGCGGGAGATAACGATAGTCGAGAGGGAAAAAAGAAAAGTAGGCGTGGGTGGAGAAAGAATGAGAGTAGGTATCGAGGGGTAAGGAGAAGGAATGGGTCGCAGGCGGAAACAGTCGGCGATTAAGGTAAATAGAACATTAAAGAAAATTGGGAAGAGAGAGATAGCGTTTGGGGAAGAAATCAGAGAAAGGGGTGGAGGGCCAGATTTGGTATTTTTAGGGATGGCATGGGAAGACGGACTAGGGCTTTTAAAAGGGGGACAGCGGAGGATGAATTTCCTTCTCCAAGAGGGATCTTTCGGAAGAGTGGGGGGCGAAGAAAGTAACAGAGGATGAGTGGACAGAGGTTATAGTTGGTAGCGGAGGTAAGGGATCGTTGAGAAGAGAAGGCAAGGAATGAGTGAAAATATCGGAGAGAAAATTTGGGAAGGAATAGAACGAGACTGCGAAAGTGGGGAAGCTGTAGATCTTAGAGAAGAGAGAGGTATAAGATCAGAAGAAGGTAAAGAGATAAGTGTGGATATTGAGGTTAAAAGGTAGACACGGAAAGCTTCTGGAGTTTAAGGTAAGAGAAAATGTGGAAAAAGGGTATAAAATCGAGGGAAGTAGAGGCGAAGATTGAGGACAGAGAGAAAATTATAAATGAAGAAATGAACGAAGAAAATAGGGATAAATTGATGGAGTGAGAGCAATTAAAATGTGTGGAAATGAAAAGCGAGAAAAAATAGTCAAATTAATTGCAGAGAAAACGAATGAACCAATGACACAGAAGGGATAGTGAGTAAATCAAACACGATAAACAGAGCAGAAGGAGAAATAAGACATAGGTACTACGTAGAAAGAAAATAAATGAAGAGACGAGAAGGAGAATAAGGAAAGACCAAAAGGATTGACAAATAAAATGGAGTTGTGAAGGAACAGAATTGAAGACCCGAATCGAGGAAGACTTAAAGATAATAAATGAGGTAGATGGATAGAAATGCGGAAAGGGATGGGGAAAAGTAATAAGAAAAGATGTGTCAGGAAAATACGATATGTGGAAGGCAGAGAATGAATGTGAAGTTTTTAGAGAGGGAAAGGACTTCGATACCTCTTATTCCACCCTACAAGCCTCCCATTCCCTATCATTGTCCCTTCCCCATATAGTAGTCCGAAAATCTTCCTTCGCTTTATTCCCCTTTTCCCTAACCCTTATGCTCCTTCATTGCATTACGGCTTTGGCTTCTTAAAGAGCGTCGTCTTCTATCCTTTCTTCTTTCGATCATTTCCCCCACCCATTTTCCCCGCATCTTCTTCCCTGTATCTCTCGCGCTGGAGTTCCTCCGAAACGATCCGAGCTAATTATCCATGCGTAATAAATTGGCTTTTAAGGATATGATGCAAAAATGTTTTCAGACGGCGGAACGGCGCGAGATCGGAGTAGATGGTAGAGATGAGCGTCTGAAAAACGTGACGGGCGCTGGAACGTGTAATTTGAGAATGAAATGAGACATTCAACGGGAATGAAAAGTCCTGTATAAAGTTCCGTTGCTCTTCAACTACAGTAGTGCTTGACATGTTCAGAATTACTTGCTTCTCCATCTTCATACCATTCTACCTTCCTTAAAGAAATACAAGAGTAGAGTCCGTCCGTAAGACGGTCATTTGCTGTTGAAATAATGTCGATCAACCTCTGGTTATTTTTTTATATACACCAGATATTGAGAAAGGAACCAATATTTTAGAATCAAGAAACCTTTGTTTGTTTATACATAATGACCGAAAGGAAGAAAGTTTCAGGGTTTGATCGTCGATTTCCCTATGAATAAACCGGAATGCTCATTATACCAGTAGCATCAAAATCTGCAGACCAAATTCTGTCTTCCCATTTTCCAGAAAGCTATTATTTATCTTTTAATTCCACTCTTTCTGTGTGAGCTCCTTAGAAATGGCGATATCAAAAGCGCAATTTTCCCGCAATTATTAAAAAGAATTCATTTGATGTTCTTCGACGCGATATCATTACAGAATGTTCTTCCGAGCAACTGTTTCCACGGAGTTAACGAGATTTCTTCAACATTTCCTCTTGCATCTTAAAAGAGTATTCGTCCGTCAAAATTTGTTACCGAGAGTCGTTCTTCGGATACTTGGAATCCCACCCCCTCCAGGCTTCATTCAGAGTTCCATTAAGCAATTTAATCTCTCATCCCTCTTCTTTTCCGAATCTTGAACTCCTGCGCATCTTTCCCCATTCCTCTTACATTTCTCTCCTTCCACCATTTTCTCCCCTTCGCTTTCCAAACCCGGTAATCCGATTGTACTCGCTCCTTTTATCACTCCGGAAGGTGTATCTCATCCGCGCATTTCCGTCTTGGGTAATCATCTGATTCGAAGACCTCCTCCTCCCTTACGATAGCAACGAATTCATTACGCTTCCTTCGGAGGGACTCGTAATCTATATGCCAATCCGGAGGATTGCAAATACGTACATATTCTCATTCCGCCTCCCCTCAAATGAGCAATCGAATATCTAATGAAAATTTTCGGGAAGAGTAAATGGTTTTACCTCCTCAGTTCCGGGAGAAGTCGAATAATTTCGGACGAAGAAAGAAATTTCATTCATTTCCATCACGCCTTTCTCTCCCCTCGAAGGAGAGAAATAGGATTGCATGTAGTAACTCGCGAGATATTAACAAGAAGAATCAAAGGTTTTTTTTATCTAGTGCAGCTAAAAGATTCATGAGGAGATGGGCGTCTCTTAGATCTATTCCTGGTCAAAATAGGAACCTCTTTTTTTTCCTTTTAGCTGGCATATCTTCGGGTCGATTTATACAGCGAAATAGCTGTTTCCGATTAACGCGGGAACCCCTTCAACTCAATCGAGAAAAAAAGATATCGGTAGAAAAAGAGTCGCTTTTTCATTAGCAGATCCCCTTTTTCATCGGTTGCCATTTATTCCTCCATCTTCCCACTTTTCTCAGCCTAAAGTTCGTGCATTTCTTAGAGTAGGGATGGAAAAAATAACATCCGACTTTTTAGCTAAATTCCATCCTTCCTTCAGCTGCCATCAATTTCTCATCAAAACGAATGGCGGGTTATGGCAAATTCTCTCCCTCCTTAATGTGATCGGCAGTTATCATTCAATCAATCAATCCCTCTTTCGTTTCCCAACGGGAAATTTTCTCTACCATCCAAGATTTCACTGCCTCTGGGATTATTGGAAAACGTCTTTAGAAAGGAATTGCTCTCATTTTTGAATGGTCTCCTTTTACTGTATCCAAACTACTCTCCCGTTCTTCCTGGTTGTATTCCTTTGCGCATCATCCAGTGCCTCAAATAAACAATCCTTTCTATACTCCCTCATGGCTTCCTCCGAAGCGTACATCGAACGACCACCTCGTTAAGCTGCCTTCGGGATCATTTTAGAGAATCCACATCGATTCACAAAGGTACGGAAGTAGTTACTCCGTTTCCACTCTCCTCGACGGTCCCTTCCCCGCATCTCTTTTCACCCTTTGGAAGGTCTTTCACTAACGTGATTCTGTTCGGTGGTGATGTAGGAGTCTTACCTCCTTTTTCCAGAAACTCTATCACCCCGTCGTTCTCTATGTTCGCCCATCTGATGTGAAGGAACGTCGGAAAATAGTTTCCTCCGCACATTTGGAAGCTGTCGTTTTGTTCTGGATACGAGAGAGCGGTTGACAGTTCTGCGCTTGCAGTTTTGTCCCACATCCTCTGTCGAGTTTCTATGAAATGAGAAATTAAAGATTTTACTGACGGAAACGCTCCGTTCCTCCCAATTCAAGTAATGTAATTAATTCAGAAATTTTACTCAGAATTGAATATTTGATCAGACATGAAACAGCTCGTTTAAGAGAGTCACACTGTGCCAGTCTTCGTTAAATGTGAACATTATTAATACATTTAATGTCACTAAAAGATTCTTAAATAAAGTATGCTTAATTGCATATAAAATCTTTAATATAAATTCCATTCGTTTAATTTATAATCTATATATTAAAAGATTTTTTTTAATTTAATCCATTTCTATTAGCGCAATTTCCAAAAGAGATGAATTATCTTGAACTATAAGGATTTAGACGCTACGAACATCTCGACAATAATTACTTTAAAATCAGTCTTCATTAAAAAATGTTTTATGTATCATTAAATAAGTTATGTATTCAACAAACATTCAACATATCTGTAAAGATAAGTATATTTGTCAGATTTTCCAGTAACGACCTCAGGTGTCGATACAGTTCAAAATATTAGAACGCCAAGAAGTAATTTCGAACCACAATATTCTGATCTCTGGGATTTCAAATAACACTTTGAAGATTAAGTCTCCGTCTCAATGTTTAGGAGCATTTATCATCGACGACGCTTTTGTCATTCGAATCGGAACGCTTCGGCTTTCGGCAAAAGGGTGTATATCAATCGGAGAATAATAATCCCCGACTCACCATGCCATTTCATGTGACCTACTGTTCTAAAAAGAGAAGAGCTTTTTCTTTCTGTGTTCAATCGATGCTTCGAGAAGTTAGGGGAAAGATCACGGGGAGAAAGAAAGGAAACCTCACACGGAGAGATCTTTAGCAAATCGCTTCGCAATTGAAAATTTACTCTATATTGCTGTCTTGGGATTCCTTTGTACTTCATCTTTCCTCTTTCTATTTGAAACGCCACTTCACCGTGCGTCATGTCCTCAAATTTATTTTCATCTCTTTTCCGTTCCTTCTTCCTCATAGTTCCAAACCGTCTGTTGCAAGGTCCCTACTCATTTCCACACACATAACCCGACTTTTCTTTCTTCCCGCCCCTCGCCGTTCTCGATCTCCGGTCACCGGCCACACCCCTCGCTCCGCACTCCAAGGGAGCCGTCGGAACCGATAGAGGAGACCTGGTAATGGAAAGCGTTGACGCTTTCCGACGGAACAATGACGCCATTCTACATTTACTCTTCCTCCCACTTTTTATTCCTCTTTCAACCCTACCCTTCTAACCAACATCTCTGTATTTCTTCCCTCCTCCTATCTGCGACGTTTGATCTTCACCCGTAAAAGGAGACACCTGAACGCCCTGAAGGAGCTATGAGAGCAGCGAAGTGGTCAGTCTCGTTTCGAATCTTAAAAGGAACTCATCCCCGAAATAAAAAGGAGAAACCTTCCCCAATTCGCTCCCTCCTTAACATTTCCATCTCGTCGCCTACCTCGCTAGTTCTCAATTCCCTTTTCTCTTTCCAATGTTCCGTATTTTTTTTATTTTCCCAACCTTCATTTCGGTCGTTTAGGATACTAGAAGTCTTTTCTTTGTTATTAAAAACCACCATCGCTTCTGTTCGGCCCTACATGCTGCTGCTATTCCATATTTTTTCTTCTCAAGACTGGAGAGAAAAGTCTTTCTGCCTCTCTTTTGATGCCTTATTTTCGTCCATATCGCGTCTCCCATCCGTGTGCGCTAGCACGTCTCTTCAAGCTTTTGCAGTTTCCTGGAGTCGTTATATAAAAAAGGGATGCGTGTTTGAGGGGCCGCATGTATGTACTTGTTTATTTAACTTATTCTCCAGTACCCGTGCTCCTGAAGGTCATCAATCTCTTATTTTGCTTGAGCAACCCTTGTTTCAGGTCTCACCTCAGTGCTTGAATGCTTTTGGAAACAAGAAAATATAGAATTAGAATTCAAAAACATCGTCTTTTAGTTTTGCGGTGACTCTGGTTTTTGTATACGACACACGTTTACTGTAAAATTTCTATTCCAAAAAGAAAGGAAAAGGGTTTTCCTAAACAAGAATTTGGAGGGAAAATATCCTAACTTCAACTAGGTACATCTGCTATAACACAATTTCTATGGTTTCTGACTCAATTTCCTTTCATACTCCTTCCCTTGTCGGAAAACATTTGGATAGGTCTTTTTCAATGCATATCATAGGGATTGAGAGATATTACTTCACTTAAATCCGATACAAGATTATCCTATCCTCTCTAGGCTAAAACATTTACGATTATAAACAGATATATTTTTTATGACTGTTCAGTTACCTACCGCCGGTTCCTCAAAATAATTAATTCAGTATATTTTCCAAAGTTCAATTTTTTTCTGAAATATCCCTTTCCAAATGTGATTTCGCAGGAATGTTTAATAAAACTCTTAACTGAATGAGAAATAGTCATGATAAAATCTGTTCAGTAGATTTTTCAAGATACCTTCCGGTTATGGTTATAGTCAAATTAATTGAAAAGTCGTACTGAGGATTATATATCTAAAAGGAACCACATGTCATCCTTAAAGATTACGTTGACTTGAATCTTAAGAACATATTCGCTCTTTCGATTCTCCGATATTTCCTCCTCAATCGCTCTTGTTTTCATCCTCAGAACCCTTTAAACTTTTCGCTATTGCATTCTCCGTCTCTCTATTCACCCAGCATGCTTCACCATTCCTACTTCTCTGCCCTACTTTTCTCTCCCTACTCTTCCATTTGCAAGTTCCCCTCCCTTCATCCTCTTTCTACACTTCTTCTCTTCCATGAAGAACTGAACCCAGTCGATGGCACGTCTCGTCCCGACAATCTTGACCCCTTTCTCCAGGCGCGCGTTGAATCCTCTAGACGTTTGTTTTTTCGCTCCTCCATCATTCCCTCCTTCATAGCCCCACGCACATATCCAGATGCACTGCATGCCGTATACTTTTGCGCTTAATTTTTGCCTCTCTTTCTTCCTGCTTGTTCAGCTGCCGATCCTTTTCTTGGTGCATTATTCCTTTTGCTTCGATTCACTTTGCCTTCGTGAAAACGAGGAGGCGATGGTGTACGAGACACTGTTTACCGTTCGCTTTGTGAGGATTGTCAACATATATGCATGAAAGTTATTATTTTCGTTTCACTGAGTCCTATAAAATAAAATGAATATTTGTTCAACAACTAATATGTAATCACAAATTTCGCTTACACGTTCTAATATTAGGAGCCATTTACGTCAAATTTCTGTTTAATATTTCAGTATGAATGACAAACGATTTACGATTAAATTAATTGTTCCCACTTATTTATTTGTTCTTGGGAATTGTTCCCAAGAACAAATAAATAAGTTATCTAAATTATACATTGAGCTAGTTTTTCTGTTTTATGATAAGAAAAAGAATCTACGTTCTCCAGAGCTATAACACCTCTGTTTTGATAATAAGAAATGTTCGGACTTATTTTGAAGTTCTAAACAATTTATTTTTGCCTAAAACTGAAAGTAGTATCTAGTAAAAATAATTTCAGATTCTCTCTGGAACAGAATCTTCAGAATCCGTTTAAATTTCTAATTCACGTGTTAATAGGTACTGATGGGGTGAAATGCTATTCAAAAGGTTAAATGGAAAACAGTATCCCGAAGAGAGAGTTCTACCTCAAGTTGTTGATATTTGAAGAACAGCATTCTATTTTCAAGCAAATACGGTATTATACGCGGAAATAAATGTTTCATTGACTATTGTAAGAATTCCAAACTCACGTAAACCAAACTAAAGCCTCAAGAATCTAACTTCACGTAGCGTTCAACTTAGCTTGCAAGAATGTTCTTTATATCAGCTATGCAACAGTTTAATGGAATTTTTATCTTTTTCAGAGGTAATGCTTAGAAAATTTTGAAAAATTTTAGAGACCATGGGATTTTACCGTTCCTTTGATCGAAAAATTAATATTTTTCGCGCCGTTGTAACCAATGTAAAAATCGAGTAATATCCGCAATGAAGTCAAAGAAAGGTCGATGCAGAAAATTATTATTAAATTTTCCCGTAGTTAATATACTCTGACTTAATGATAAAAATCCTAAATTTCTTAAGTTGGCTTAAAATTAATTGCTTATAATGTTACTAATTAATGCAATCCATTACTCTAATGAAAACTTTATGGAGTGATCTTAAAATTTGGCACAACATGTAAACCTTCGACAAATTTTCCATATAAGATCATCAATTTAAAACCGCGTTAAAATAAGACTTGCAATATAAATTGTACAAGTTCTGAAATTTTCACTAGAAAACTTATAGAATTGGAAGGGCTATTAATTGATATTTGAATAGTTAGAAAAAGATATTTGTAGCTATGCACGGCCTACATAAGACATAGTCCGTGAAATGGACAGACTAACTACGTCGGATGTTCCTCAGCAGGCTCTTTCCGTAGCCTGAATTATAGTTCAGAAAGAAGTAAGCAAATAGTTACTAAACAAATAATATGGTGGATGAAAATGCGCATGTTCTCTTTAGATACCTCCCACAACCCACCCTTTTGTGTTCTTTTACACCTTGTCTCAATTTAACAAGCGCTATCTCTTTGTATACTCCTATCTTTGCTCCCCTCTCTCAACGTATTTATTCACCTCTCATCTTCCAGCACCTCTCCTATTTGAAGGACATCCTCTCTCCTTCTTTACTCATTCAATCATCCCCTTTTCATCACCGTCTCCTCTTTATCTCATTATATACCTCTTTCTTTAATCATTTTCCTCTCCTCATTAATATCCCAACTGCACCCTTTCATTTTTCCTTTGCCTCTCTCAGTCTGTTTTCATTCCATTTACTTCTTCGCCAATTCTCCCATCTTCTTTTAGGAAAGGAAGGGACCCTTTATTTTTCTCCCTTCCCTTCTTCGTTTACCTCGGTATACCCCTGTTTCATTCATCCATGGGTTTCCCTCCTTTCTCATTCGGCGTCTAAATGCAATACTCCGTTTCTATCAGCTCCTCTTCTCTCAGAAGCATTTGTGTATTTTAATTGACGTCTTCCCAAGGATCCTGTTAAATTCGTGGTTATTGTAACTCCCGCATTGCGTTTGCTTCTGATCTTCTCTTCGTTAAACTTTAAACTTTTGGTTGGTTTTGGTTCATTAACGCCCACGAAAAAAACAGCACACACTAAGTTCCCAATACGGTTTCCATATATAATGCCTTCCTTTACTCCTACGCCTCTCCATTTACGTCCCCGTAATTATATATCCCCAGTTTTCCCTTCATCGAGGAAGTCCTTTATTACTTTCTTTGTGTTTTCAATTCCCTTCAATTTCACTCTCTTCCGTAACCAGGTCAGCGAACCGGGTAGCTCTGATGCAAACTGCCTCCTCGGCTAACACAATTCCTCTCTATTATGCCCATCCCACTCGTAAACCCCCTAGGTTAACTTTTATCTCATCTTATCTCCCTGCTTGTATCTCCTCTCGCAATCCTTCCCCGAAAAACCCCTTTAACGCCCTTTTCTTCTCCGTGGAGCTCTCTTTCAGACATATTCCCTGCTCCTCGACTTTATTCCGATCCTCTCTTTCCACCCTTTTCTCTAAACCCTCACTGAATCTTATAACCGTCCCTCCGTCTTCGGTTCTACCTCCTTTCCTCTTGTTTGTTTCTAGGTCTCCTTCGCCTCTGTTGTCTTCCTTTTCCGGTATCCCGTTCTCCTTTCATCTTCTATATTCTTTTCCCTTTTCATCTCCTTTCCGTCCTCTTCATTAACACTTAACGCTTGCCTCCTCCCGTCTTTTTCGCTTCAGTTCACTTCCAACTCTGAGTTCATTATCTTTTTCTCTATTTCTCGCTTCATGTCTCACTCACGAGTCCCTTCTTTTCCTGCTTCCCTTCGGAATAAATTTAAACCTTCGCTTCTTCCATAATCTAGGTGAAGTTTCTTTCTTCTGTCGTAAGATCCTAGGAAAATTTGATCCTACCGACTAAGTCCCTGATTTTCCCAACCATTCCGTTTTCGGAAGGAATAAGCATTTTTTAATCTCCTCTTCCCTTCCTTCGCTTCGGCTACTATTTCATTCTCTTCTGCTTCGTCTCATTTATTTCTAAAGGCCATCTCTCTTTCAAGCAAATCCCTTCTTCGTCCCTTTTCTCTATATCTCTCTATCGTCCTATCTCAATGTTAAAATCTCCTAATCCCGCTCTTTTCTTTGCTCCGTACCATTTTATCTACTCATTCGAGCCTTAAATCCAAAGACTTCTTCATTTTCTCCTTCAGATAGATGGAAACTCTGCTCGCTCCTATCCTCCTCATCTCTTTTCTACTTCCTTCAGTTTTCACTCTAACATTTTTGGTAACCATCCACGTCATCTCATCAGTAAATTCCCTCAATACTTCTTGCAATCTAAACCAAGGAAAGAATAATCAATTTTTATCGAGAATTTTCAAATCATCGTTGAAATCATGCTGTATGGATTAATTATAGGAAATAATCATCGTTCATAAAAAGGCTTTTACTTTTTGTTTATATCTCGTTACCAAACCAATAGAATTGTCGATGCTTATATTCCCTATGTTGATATAGCGACTACAATTTGCAGTTTGCCTTCATTAAAAAGGATATATGGTATTGACCTTTTCATTGACTATTTTACTTTAGAAATACTACACCTTCTGATCGTAATTTCAATATATCCTCCTTCACGCTATGTCTGCTTTTCTCAATTCTTTCTATTAGAAAAGAAGAAACATGATATTACAGTCGATTTAGGGGTAAATTTCTGGAATTTCTTAAACAAAATAGAAAATAATTTTATAATATTTTCAGAAATGATTAGTGAATAATGGTTGGAGAGAAGAAAGAGAAATTCTCTTTGTGGATCAGAAACAAAGTAAATGTATTTACTAGGTTTGGTTATGAAGATAAATCTATCTAAAGTTGGAAGCATGTACATGGATAAGAGCGAAGATAAACCGAGCATATACCTAGCTCAGAATAAATTGAAAATCGAACAGGCTGTAACACATCCATTCGGATTATATTTCTTCCAGTAGAACAAAAAGATAAGCGAGATACAATCGCGGAAGTTTGGCGTCGCAATGCTTCTTTCAGAAGTTTCCTAAGAAAAGCAATAAATCGACTCGGATTTTAGTTTTCTGCGAAATGTTACTCCTCTGTTATTTTCAATACAAAATAACTGCGACGCTTATTTAAACGGTTCGATTAGAGCCTAGAGCGACAAAAAAATAGCACCACCTCAATGGAAATGCATATGCACTGCATAATATCTATCAACGGGAGCAATGCAAAGTATTAGTATCAGTAGTATAGTAATATGAGAGTATCAAACAGAATTAGCAATCTTTGTTGAAAAAGTAGAATGAATTATAAATTAATAGTTTTTAAAAAATAATTCCCGCCCCAAAAATTCAAAACTACGTGATTTACGGTAATATCACTTTAAGGAGGAAATTAAGAAACTGCAAACTTCTAATGCTAACGATCTGATGTAAAGCAATTTTAATAAGCTCTTCAGATTAAAGTAACGCGAAATACTAATGGCGAGACAAAGAAGGAAAGAAGTATGTTTATATCCCGAAATTCGAAATGGGGATTCATACTCAGCCCCATTATTTTATCAATGTAGTCCTGTTTGGTAGTTCTGGATATACACATTAGTGATAGAAACATACATTTGAAATTATGATAGTTATAAAAGAAGAAGAGAAATTGCAAATTTTCATTCTAGAATTATTCATACAAATAATGTACCTTGGGTACACTCATACAAATAATGTAATGGATGAAAAAGGAAGAAATCTACACATTGGGCAAATCTCGTTTCTATTTAGCTACTCTGAAGTTGCTGTCCGTGCTTTTTAGACGATGGTTGTTACTGCTTCAAGAAGTTTTTATTTTCCTCAAGAGCAAGTTCACTTTGCAATTCGGTTTTTTAAGCTTTATTTTTTTGCACTGCGTCTGTAACGACGTTCCTTTCACGGAACGCGCTGCTTTAAACTGAGCAAGGATTTGAAATTCTCTCCCGGGAATTATAAAGGCCTGAGTTTTATGTGACCTCCGTGTAACGCCTTACTATAAACAAAGTTTAGAATTGGAAATACCGTTGCTAGCTAGTAATTATATCTTGTCTTTGAAATAATTTGTGTCATTTGAGAGAAAAGTTCATTTCGTAAGTAAGTTCTAATTTTTAAGAACCAACGATCGTTTAAACTTTCCATTCTTTTGTTGAGAAAGCAAGTTGAAGCTTCTATCGTACAAAATGAAATACTTTAAATCTTGATTACGCAATCAAACCTAACTTAAATTTCGTTCGTGTATAAAATTGAGAACAGGATTTCATTATTTTACGCATAGGCGAATTCACAAAATCAAGTCATTTCCTCTCGTGATAAGAAAGTATAAATAATTCCATTTTATATCTATTAGTTTTCTGTCCTTGCATCACTGTATGCCTAACAATTTGCCTAACAAATTTTTGCAGGAAATACATACATTTTTGTATATTCTTTTCAATCTTTCCCTCTCGTCTTTTATCTCATAATTTCGAGAAGCTAGAGATGTTTTCCACATTGTATGTATTGGTTTCCTTCTTAAGTCCCTTCCAATGTTTTTCAGATGCAACAAAATCCGCATATAAAAGTAAGGAAAGAAGAGATTCTAAAACGAACCAAGTACAGCAATACAGCCACTATCAGGCACGAGCTACTTCTAAATCCCCATTTTATCTCGCGAAAGCACAATTGCTTTCACCTACTATACGACCTAATACGGAGCACTCGCGCGCGCAAATCTACTTCGTTCCAATCCCAGAAAACTACGTTGCACCTCAATACTCATCCAAACGACCGCTGCCTTTCACGTCTCCAAATATACAGAAAAAGACATGCAGAAAAGAACGTTTCGCAGCTGAATCTATATTGAGAGCTTTACACAAAAGCTACGGAGTAGGAGAAATGTAGCTTGATTACTTAGTCTTCATAAGAATGCTTCACCAACAGGTAAATCTTCCATCTAAGTAAATAATTTATATGATTATTCAAACTAATTTCCTTTACATACATCTTAACTATAATGAAGTTTGAGGGGCCGCATGTATGTACTTGTTTATTTAACTTATTCTCCAGTACCCGTGCTCCTGAAGGTCATCAATCTCTTATTTTGCTTGAGCAACCCTTGTTTCAGGTNAAATATAATATAAATAGAGAAGGAAGCTCTAGGGTAAGTAGTCAATACAAAGCACTGGGAATAACCATACCATAATAGATATTAAACTGCATGAAAATAGCTTTATAAAAATATTTGAGAAAACAGCGGTACTTAAAATAAAAAACGGAATTCTCTAATGAAAATTGTACTTCATGAAATATAAACGCGCAAAAACAGGCGAAAGATTTGGTGTAATGGTATATATACTTGGATAATCGTATATATAATTTTCTTTATTACATTTCCAGAATACTAGTAACTGAAAATCCGGACATTTTAGTTGCGCTTTCAAACAGGTACTTAAAGTAACACAATAAAAATTTTGAATTTTTCTCAACGTCTTTTTTTCAAAGTTCTTACGAAGTACGCCAAAAATAAACCTTGAAATACAGAAATGGTTGAAAAATAAACTCTTTCTACACGTGTCTATTGTTTAATAAAAAAAACTTCATGGGTTAAGAGATCTAAAATCAACTAATTAGAAAATGAAAATTCAATATATTATTATCTATATTTTCAGAGATGAGTGCTATTTCAGCGGCATGATTTGTCTCCTATGATTTATTGAAGTGGAATACCTTGATCGATTTTTTCTACTCCTCCATATAACGGTTAGTTCCAAATTTTGTACTGAGGAAATGATTTGCCCTATGTAACTTTTATACAGCCTTATTTAAACTTGAAACTCAAAAACGAATGCATGGTACATTTGATATATTTTATTTAGTGGTGGCATATATTGAGAAGCACAATCATATATGAAGAGTTTAGCATTCTGAAAAGTGCTGCATCATTTTTTGTTTATATTCCATACTTTGATCTCTACTCCTGAAATTCACACGTAAAATGTGGAGAATATGCAGAGGAATGCTAATTACCGCGACAGTAAAAATCAAAGGTCTAGCGGCAGAAAGTTTTCCAAGTCATACATTTTCATTTCTTACTCTTGCATATACATAGTACTCGTATTCCACATTTAAATTCTTTTTTATTAGAAATCAAGTCTAATTCAGAGGGACTTCATTTTATGCCTCCTTTAACAAAACAACGCAGTGATCACCTCTTTAATACACTATCTTCCCCTTTCTCTCGCCATTTAATTCAACGGAGCAATCTCGTTAAACCGCAGATGCATTGGTCGTCCACCTTTTTACCACCCTTACCACTTCTTCGCACGCCATTCGACAACCTTAATCCTACCCATTTACATGTCTACCCATCTTCTCTGAATTCTCCCAACACCCACTCCCCATCCCTCCCTCTAACAGCGCCTGCCTCACGTTCTAGTAGAGTCGTGGAAGGCGTTAAGGGAGTCCAATTTTATCTCCTACGTACAACCGTGTGAGCCTTCCCAAGGCGGACGAAATAACGACTCCCTCCAGCAAAGCTATAAGGCTCCCTTCTCTCTGTTTCGTGTCTCCCCATCCTTCGTCAGTCCTGCGTCCTCGACCTCCCGGAGGCCGTGCTAATGCAAAGGCCTTCGCCCAAATGAAGCGGGAGGGGAACTCCGGCTCCGGAGGCGCTGGGATGGGTCTCTGGAGAAGCTGCTATGAAAGGCGAGTCGGGGCGGGGAAAAGAGACTTGGCGACGCGAGATACATTTGCATGTCCACGCGCCTGAAAATGCATGAAGGTGCGAAAAATGTAAAACGCGAGTGAGGCTGCTGCGTCTAGGCGTGGATCCGCTTAAGTGAGGTTTGGAGGGTCGGTCGGAAGAGGAAATAGCGGTGGCGAAGTAAGGGAGCGTTCATTCCAGAAAGAAATGTGCAGGAGCGGGAGAAAGTGGGCAAGAGGAGCCCTATTTCATGGGTCGACTCCCTAAGATAGTCTCGGACACGAACACACATTTTTTCATCCACTCTCAAGTATCTGTGCAGTCTTTTCACATATGTCTCAACCTAAATATGTTTACTTCATGCGGCTTCATTTTCATCTTGAGGATTCCGCGGTAATTTATCTAAGAAAGAACTCCCCGTATATTCCTGAAATAACAATCAGGAATTGACAGAAAAGTTCATGTTAAAAGATCAAAGCTTTCCTGTTGATTCCTGTCAAGAGTTTTCCTGAAAATATTCCGAAAGAATAGACTCCAGAGAGATATTTGAGGTTCGCTATAATGAAATTTTGTTGAAATTATTCGTCTTTAAATGGCATATTGTAGAAAAGTCATCAAGGCAATCACTTCTTCTTCTTCCTTTTGCACTACAGCCCAGTATGAGCCTTGGCCTTCTCTACAATGTCCCTCCAGGATTTCCTATTTCTGATTATTTGATGCCAGTTTTGTACGCCTATTGTGTGCAGGTCTTCTATGACATCATCTTTCCATCTTTTTTTAGGTCTTCCTCTTTTCCTCCTTCCATCTGGATTATTTTTAAAAGTTGTTTTTACTATTCTCTCACCACTCATTCGTTCAATGTGTCCTAACCAACGTATCCTTTGCGCTTTTATAAACCGAACTATATCCTCATTACCTATTAATTGATTAATTTCTTCATTATGTAAGATTCTCCATTGACCATTTTCAAAAACAGGCCCATATATTTTTCGAATTATTCTTCTTTCGAATATCCTCAAATGTTTTTCATCAATAGCTGTTAANTACCAAAAATAAATATTAAATTTATGGTAATTCCAATTCTACACAGAAAATTGTTTTAAAGAATGGATAAATATCAGCAGTTTTACTTACGCTTTACGGGAAAATGAAGTTTCTACGTAGGGTGGATAGTCAGATAACGTATTTGCAGATTCTGAGAACTAATTATGCTCCCAGTTGAGTTAATTATGTGAGGAAAATATTAATTAAACACCTGAAACTTTCATATCCTCCCTTAGTAGTTATGACGTCAAAACTTCGAAAAGTATTTCGTAAAATGAGACGTTACATCGTTATAAGGTCAATCGTTTTATGTTCCAGTACCGCAGTACTGAAAGGACGGCAATTTTATTCAAAGCCTTGCGAGATTGGGTTTTCGTAGCGTTGATTTTTTCGTTTTTATCCTTAATGAACGTTGCCATTTCGCTAATTATTTCCAGAAAGATTTATTTTCTCGGAGAATAAAGAGTCATTTACTTGGTGCCTTAATCCGTTTGAAACACCAAAATTCTTGTCTTGTCTCGGAGCGACGGTCGAGAATCACAAAGACGTTGGAAACGGTTAATATGCGTTTGAATTCTCCTTCGTTAGGGCTGTAAAGTGTAGGCTGTAATTGCACTGTTAATATGCACGTGCATTAATGAGGAATAACGAAGGCATTCACGAATTCCCGAGACAGGGGAGATCGAATTTAAGGTAAAGGGTCGCATCGAGGTCACGGTGAAGTATTATTCGTTTTACGGCCACTAATGCCACTTCCGGAATATTCTTCCTTTTAACAGCGATAAGGGATTTCCGGTTAAAAATTTAACTCCGCAACTCGCTTTGATATTTCAAAAGTAATTACGTCCGTATTCTGAAGCTTAGCCTTACCATCGCTTGACCGACGTTTTTTTCCGCAAATGCCAGAATGATCATATTTGATCTCTTATCCGGTCTAATAACAATGCCAATTTTCTATTAATTAAGCCTAGTAGAAGGCCGGAAGAAATCATTTTTACACAATTAATTATGAAGGTTCCTTGCATGAATATTTGAATGTGTTACGTCCCATTCATTAATGTAAATATTGGAGTTCGCCTTTTTTCATACCACTGTGTACATTTATACACAAATTTTCGTTTTTTATATAATATTCTCCAAAAAATAATGGCTCTGATCACATGTAGAAAATTCAGCTCCCTTCTATAAGAAAGTATTCAAAAGAATGACTGAAACAGAAACATTTTTTTGAAAATTTCGTCACGTTTTACAGCAATCTTGATGATCGAGCGAAAACCACATTGAGTACATTTTACAGGTGTTCCTGTGCCAATCGTCGATTTACCCTCTCCAATCGGAATCGTCCCTGATGAGCTAAAGTATTAAAGCTTTTCAAGATAATGGGCTCGCCTTGACGACCGAGGAGATGGTAGTCATCGAAAATCTCGTTATCGTTTCGCTCCCCATAAGGACGACTGCGAGCGAGGAAATGACTAACGCTTAATGTTCCATTCCTTAACTTTTTAAATGCCATTAGCAAAGCCGAGAAATTTTATTTCTACTCAAAACATTTCCGAATAAAGAATTTCGACTGCGTAATACCAATATTCGAGAACGCATTATACATTTATTTAACAAAGAAAGAGATGAGAATGTTATTGCACGAAAATCCGTGAGCCTAGGAATATCCCCAAGGAGAAACTGACATGAAAAAATCTGACAGGACCGAGGATTGAACTCGACTCTTCCACTTTCCGGGTGACTGCTCTAACCATGGATATATCTTGCCAGATCTTGCAATATAGCTCAATGTCTAGGGCTCTCCCTATTTCCGGATTTGTATCATGTCCTTTTCTCCTTGGGAACATTTATTCGATTTTTTTCGAAAACTTTTTGGACAAAAGAGAGAGGTTATTTATGTTAATCTACATTTGGAGATAGAGAAAACTTCACCACATTTATCTGTTAAGGTGGTGTATGGCATATATTAAGAACTGTAAACTAAAACATTCAGGTTACAGCTTAGATTGTAATTCTAGAGTTCTACCAAGATGTGCGTAAGAGAACTGTAAAAAAATCTGTAAACTCATAAAACCTTTCGAATTTTTGTACCAGAAAGATACCACAATTAATTGAAATGTATCTGATTTGATGGTTGGTGATAAGATTTTCTTTTACAAAGTTTGGAACTCTGAAGTGGATTAAAATTTATTAAAAAATTTACATTTATCTCATAAAATAAAATCTCTCAAAATCAACCTTATTTACTTTAACCTAGCAGCAAAAGATTGATAGTTTTCAAGAAGAAAGCATCCTTGTATTTCCACAATATATTTATCACGTTTAGATTCGTCCTGAGACTTCGACATCTTCTAGTCTTATACGAAACTATTAGCGGTAAATACAAGCTCGTGTGTCTAAATATGTTTTCTAGCTTGAAATATACTTCAGCCTTACATGAAACTGTAGAAACACAAGTTGTTTTCTTCTTTGATTTGGCACCTATCCACAATACTGAGCTTGACCATATCAAATCGATACTTAATTAAAGTATGATTCAGCTTTAACTTAACTGGGAAGTATATCTAAATTAACGGCTGAAATAACAGCTATTAGAATAAATTCTGTTGCCAAAAATCCCCCCTTCATTTTCGTATCACATTAGAAGATGAATGATCAGAGATATGATCGCATAAAGTTGGATATTTTCGTTAATGAACCAACTTAAAGGGAATGAAGAGAGTTGGCAGAATCTGATCAAAATGGCTGAAAACAAGATGATAAGGATTTCTAGATATAACATATAATTACTGACCTGTCGGAAGAAGGAAGACAGATGACGATTATAAATGAAGATAAGCCAAAGCCAAAAGACTGCTTGAAATGGATATAAATTTTCGGCCCGATTTTATCGAACAATCAATATTTCATTTTTATTTCGGTAATTTAGAATGAAAGAATTTAGAAAAGACTAAATTTCGTAAATATTCCATTTCTCCATCTATTTTGGGGATATTTTTTTAATTGGCCACCAAGGTAAAGATGATTAGTAAAACATTAATCTTGCTTAGTATAAATGTAACACTCCTTAATTAACTTAATTTTTTGCTGAGTTAATTTCAAAATTATGAGAATGATTGAAATTTTGCAAGCTAAATTTCGAGGATAGAAATATCACCTGAGATAATCTACTCAGATATACAGATAAAAAGATTTGCCTTATGATATGTCAATATGCCTTTAATTCCCTACTTAACACCCTTTCCTTTTTTCAATCCAACTCGGAATTTCATATCATTTAAAATATTTTTCCATTCTCATTCCATCTAATTTTCCTTTGCATCCTACCTTCAATAACATTCCTCAGCCACTTCACTCTTTAAGTTCGCTATCATAGGAGCATACGCTGATACGCTAATCAAAGAAGCAGCGGTTGCAATGGTTATCAGCCAATAACCACAGAAGGCATCCTAATCGGACATGAAAGCGGGAAGAGTGATCCTTTAAGTGGATTAAAAGAAAATGTTATAGTACAAGTATTTAATGAAGTGGATAGCATATTGGGTAGAAAGCTGTCTCATGGGAAAAACATTATGAAAACGCCAAAGCTATTGAAAAGTATTGCTAAAAAATTTAAAAATAGGAAGGGTTCAAAAGAAACTGAGACACAAAAGCCAAGTATTTCTAGCAGCGACTTTAGTAATCAAACTTTTGATGCTTCCCTTATCTAATAGATCATATATTTCGATGAAGTATCTAAACTATTAAAGAAACTTAATTTTATCAGTATAACAGAAGAAAATAAGTCCGAAATTGATGCTCGTGCTCATTCGTTAATGCGTAATGCTCCAAAAGAGCTCCCAACAGAGAAAGTATAGAAAAACAGATAGAATTTGCAAAAGAGCAATCAGAGCAAATTAGGCTTCAATATCGATAGAAGAAAATACTAATAAAAAAGATGCTAACAATGCAGCTCGACCTCCACATATTTTCCTGCCGTCCCTTTGTTACTACAGTCAAAACCCTCACTCTTCCAAGCATTTGGGACTATTTTCATATTCTAATCTCATTTGAGCAGGGCACGTTGTGCAACTTCCATACCACTAAGGAGCATTGCTCAAAAGGAATTGATCCATCCGTTCTAGTTTATTCCCATAACACCGATTTGAATTTTTGCCTCATATCCAAATTCAAATCATATGATACGAGTAATAGTTTTCTGACGTTTGCTTCATCTCGAAATTCCTTGATTTACCATTTCATTCCGTGAATTTGCTAGAACTTATATACATATTTGTAAATTCTCTTTGGAATCACTATAGCTTTGTCGTCTACCTATTTGACAAACTTTACCACCTTCCCACACACTTTCACCTCTTTATCAATTAGGTCCCAAAATGCTTTCACCATATCCTCAGTGCATATATTAAAATGTAATGGAGATAATGGGTAATCTTTCATTACTCACCTCCCATCAATTTTGACACCCCATCAGCAAAAAACAAACACAACATACACATAAAGAAATACAAAAAGACATGCACATATCCTTCTTATATTCAAAGTTTAATTTCTCATTGAAACCAACCTGATCTTCTCCAAAACCTCCTTAATTTTTCCACCTATCCTTCCAATTATAACATTTAAAATAACTTTTGTATGTTGAGCTATCATATTCGCGATCGTGCGCTAATGCCGACGTTCTGTTCTTCTAAATCATCTCTCTCTTTCTACCAAAATTAGTTATAACCTGGCAAATTCTAAAAAACTTAAATTATTGCACTTTGTTTAAAGCGATGCCTTTGTGCTCATTTACTAAAAGGAATAAGCAGAAGACATCAATCAGAGTCCTTCCACACGGAATAAATAGTTTTTGCCATCAGTATTAATGATCAGGAACATAAACCGAGAAAATAACGCAGCAATTTGATGGGACACAGTGGAAAAGACGGAATATTTCCAAAATGAAAGAAGAGTCATGGGCATTTCCCCTCTCTCCCGATCTTCTCCTTTGTTAAAGTGACTTCTGATCTTAAAATTGAGAACGAGGCCGTGACGTCCATCTTTCTTCCCCTTTTATTTCCTCGTTTTTCCTCTATTTCCACTCTCTTTTTTATATTTATATCCCCACGTGGAGGCAGCCGTTAATTTTGCCACAGATGGCTCCCATCGCATCAATCTCTTTACTCCAGTAATGCTACCAATCGATCTACTCTGTCTATCCCAAACCCTGGACTCCCAACCGTTCTCTTTTCCTCCTCCCTCCATGGTTACAACCCTCCCCACTTCCTCAACCATCTCCTCCCAATAATTTCTCTGTCGCATCCCTTCCACTTATTCTTACAGTTTCCTCCCTCCCCAGCAATATTCCCCACCATCAGCGCACCCTTAACTTTTCTTCCTCAGTCTGCCTCCCTCCAAATTTTTCCCTCCTCTTCGCTTTCTCCGTCGTTCACCTTGACGACCTCTTTTTTCATGCCCCTCCACCTCATCTACTGGTACACGCGTATCTCCCTCGCTCTTCCGATATTCTCTCCCGTGACTTCATTTCGTTCCCTTTAGGCGACACGTCTATCCCGTGCGAAGGGAACTGAAAATATTGACCTCGGTGGACGCGGGAGGCGTGGGCTGGTAGAGACTCTTCCAGTCCCGTGATCTGCGGAGGCTTCCAGTGCCCGTGCGCTGCTTGTACCGCTAATCCGGTTGGCTAGATCGACAGGCCCATCACTCACTTCGAAACCATCTAAAACTACCCCAACTCCATCCTTCTTCTTCCTCTTTTCTCCCCGCAATTTCCGTTGCTCCCGATTCTTCTCCCATCTCTTCCCTTCCGCTCGTGGTCCTCTCTCCCACTTTCACGATCTCTTTTTCTTTCACTCCCTCACGTTGTTATCTCCTTCAATGCGACGTCAGAGTAGATTTTGTTATGTGTTCCGCCACGAAGTCGCAAATCTATCTGTCTTCCCACTGTCCTTCACTTAATGCCGCGAATTTCTTCGATCTCTCGCTTCCTTTCGACTTTTCATTTTCTCTTCGCCGGTTGTTTTCCTTTTCCAGCTTATTTACTTTCTCTCTTTCTTGCACCGTTTTTTATCTCTCTGTTTGAATACAATACGGTCAATACAAATAAATTCTTTCTAACTTAAAGTGAGCCAACCTCCTCAGTTTCCAATAAAAATTAAATTTCAAGTGTTTCAATTTTTCCAACGCTCATGGATATACCAGTTGTCTTTTGCTATATGCAGCAGATATTCATATATCGATAGATTAAGTAATCTTTTCTCAAGTACATTAACTCTAAAATCGATCCAAATAGTTATCATGACACTTATGTATTCAAATTTTGGAAAAATGTCACTCACAATCTTTCAAGCACTTAATTAAAACTTTTCCTTCTTTCGATATCGTTTATACTTTAAATCTACCTTCGAGTATCGAGTATAACAAATTACGATCTTTTTAACTTTCCCTTTGCCACCCTTTCCTTTCCCCATCCCCTGTCCTTCAGTCTTTCATTTCCTCTTCCCGAACCCCATTTCTTCTCCCTCAATCCCTTTAGCATGGCCCTCAATCCCCTTCCAAAATCTCCCTTAAAAAAACCTTTCCCTCCTTAACGTGCCCTGGGATTCTATTCGAACGTCACTCTATCCTCCATTCATCTCTTCCTTCTTTTCCACGAGAGTGGTTTCTTCCTTCCACGAGTTGTATACAGCGCCTTTCCTTGTATCCATTACTTTATTTCTTTCAACTCATTCTTGGACCATGTTCGGAATGAGGTTATGTCGATTTTTTGCGTGAGCTTAATTTGTTTGGTTGCAGCTTGTAAAGGTTCTTTAAGAAGCTGACGCAAAACCAATCCTGAGGAAAGTCAACCTCTTTCAAGGAAACGGAGAAAGGTATTATTGGTAGAAGAATTTACAACGTAGGGGCTTCATAAATACAAACAGTTATCAGTTCCCATAAAGATAGGAAGAAAACAAAATATACTGAGAGCTTTTTCAGAGAGCAAACAATGGAATTCTATAGCTGTTATTCTTACTGAAAACTTTAAATATTCCAGGAGAGGAGATTTATTTGTCTATGTATTTTACTTTAAGAGTCGGATGTAGAAATATATTGTTATTTCCGTTGGAAAATTGAAACTATATAGCATTTTGATGAAAACCATTTTTATTCCCTATGAAATGTTGCCATAATGTACCTATGACACTAGCAATTTCAAATTCTACACTTCAGAATAAATGTGAGTTGACGCCATTTGAAGAAGGGATTTTAAATAAAATATCACTCAAAAACCGCAAGAGTAATAGTTAAACTTAACGTCGGAGAGTGCATGAAAGATTTCCGATATAATTTGCTTGACAAACCGCCTTAGAAGTGCTTTATTATCCACGACTGAAAATTCAAGGTTTTAACTGAATTGCTTTCCCCTATCGGGCTCCTGGATAGCCAAGTGGGCAATGGGTTCAACTTCAGCGGAAGCGGTCCCGGGTTCCAATTCCGGAGGGAGCCTACGTGTGAAATGACCTCAGCCGTCTAAGCACTTCTAACAATACTACTACCATACTGTTTTCCCCTATCTTTAATACTCATTAATTTTCCATCGAATTATTACACAGAATTTTGCGAAGAAGCATACACACTCATATAAAAATACTCTCTTTTAAAAACCGACATATGCGATTGATAGAAAACTGTGACTAAGAGAATCGCGTAATTTTCTTATAATTGCATTGCGTTGAAATTAATCAGGCGAGATTATTTGGCCTCATCAATTAACTCTAGTATAGTTCAATATTAAAATTATCATTGTATTTAAATCTATATTTCGAAATCTACAAATGATAATGAAAGAGAAATACTTCATGTAGAGCACGGCTTACATTATACATTAAAATTCTGACTAAAATTGCTAGGAATGATAAATTTAATAATTTATAATTATCTAAGAATTGTGGTAATGGATACATAAGGATGATTCGAAAACTAGGCCTTAGATTTCCTTTCATTCACACATAAAAAGAAGGAAAACCTATAACATCTCCTCATAATATTATGTTTTTGGGTCTCCGATATGGATACTATGTTTGTTGTTACATTCCCAGTCTTTCTGATTTTAAAATTATTATCAGGTCCATATCTTACCTACAGAATAAGTATAGAAACCGTAATAATAATACATTTTCCGTTCGAAAATGAATACTAAAAAATATAAAAGTGTATAATGCATAAGAGTATTTTGTAAGTATGTTAAATTTATAGTGCAGATATAAAAGTGAAGAAAAGCGATTAAAAATGGCTAAACAAAATTCCTAACGCCAAGAGAAATTACCTCGTCCGCTTGCTACATCGTCGTATTGCACAGTGACTCACTTCATAAATACCGACAACAAACGTGTTTCGGCTCGTCAAGCTCTCCTTCCGCCTCGGCCAGCCCTTTAATTTTGGGCGTAATTATCCCGAACGCCACCAAAATTCGCCTTTGCAGCGCCCATCAAAATTCCTGATCATAATCTATCCATTCCTCTTCCCTTGATTTTTTGCCTCCCTTTTGTTCATCGCGTCTCCGCCTTCTTCCCTCACGTCGCTTTATCCTTCCAATAAAAGACCCTTCTTCTTTTGTGCCTTCCAAACAGCGCGCGGTTTTTTACCCGGACCGCAACCTCCATCTTCCCTTTATCCCACTCTCCTCCTCAGAATCCTTTACTTTCCGCCCTCTCCACCCTTTAAACACCGCACTTTTCCTCCCAATGCACCCATCTAAGCCACCTCACGCCAAATTCCCTACAACGTGGATGCCATGCAAGTTCTCCCCCTCTTTTTCCTCTTCTTCATCCCCTGCCTCTTCCTCCAACTCGTTTTTTCCTTCCAGTTAGTGGATTAAGCCTGGGGAACTCCGACACGTATCTTCCATTACCTCTGACCCTCCCCCTCTGTAACCTTGTACTATACAGCCTTTACCCTCCCTCTTCCCTCACTTTTTCTCTCATTCCATTCCCTTTTTCTCCTTGTCCACATCCTCCTCCCACAACCTAACACATCTCTGTGTCCCTTTTTCGCATTCTTTTGGCTCCAACTTCGGAAGTGTCGTGGAGGGGACCGCCTTCAACGTACAGCCCGAGCGGCAAAACACATAGCTGGGTCGAAAAACCTAAAAACATAGGGAAGGGCTTATAGGGAATTCCTCAGTCCATAAGAACCACATAATGGAAAGGAGGCTCCGTCCGTTTGCGGTCCTCCTGCTTAGTCTTCTCTGTTTTTTTTTACGTTCGGACTCGTCCTCGCAATATCGCGTTCTTACGGTTCATTTCTTTGCGGTGTAATCCGTCTTTGTCAGTTCATTTGAAGCAACGGTATGGCATGTACCTGGCGCTCTAGCTGAAATGTGTTGTGCTACCAGAATGTCCCTGAGTATAAACATGGGTCCTACGAAATTTCCTCGATAGTAATGGTGTATATTTTCTACTTTTGACTGTGATGTTTTGAAGAGAAGAGAACTTTATCAGATATTCTTCATTTAATTTAACGTTTTAATAACTTATATTGTTCTAGAAATCACACAGAAAAAATCAAAAATAAAAATTTTAGGAATTAGAAATTAAGGAAAACTGTCGACGGCACAGGATGTTCTTCCGCCGAAAATAAAAAGCATGATTGTTACGTACATCTGAATATAGCATATCTATCTTTCACCTAATAAATCTTCTATTTTTTTTTCTTTTGAGAATATGAGCATTATAGATAATTCACATTCAGATTACCTACCAGAAAATCGATTTTTTGTTAATGTATAATGTTTTGGCTAAAAGGAAATACATTAGTTTTAAATGGGCCAAAGCTGCCTCCACAGAAATTCATTCATTTGAATGGTTTCATAACCGATTTCAAATCTCTTCCACTTGCAATAATTCACATTGTTTAATTGCTATATTTTTAATTACACATAGTAGTATAGTATCATCACATAACCCTAGCTATTAACCGATTTAAAATGAACCAACCATCCAATATATAACCTATATGGGATGTCTTCCTTACTTACGGAATGAAAACCATCAGTGTATTTAACATTAAGAAAGTTTTAATATGGTCTAAACTTACCAATAGAATATACAGGGATTAAATGTTTTAATTGCCTCTTTCTCGAAGCTGAAACGAATCCCAAGTTTTAATTGAAAGTAAACTTAATTAAAGTACTTTGTTTCTTGCGAATCGACTATCTCGATATTTCTCTTCCCTCAAATAGCTTTTTCCCTCCCAAAGGAGAAGCTGAACACTTCAGAGTATATCTCAATTTGTCTTTCCAAGACGATTAACGCGAGGCGATCGGCAGTTCGAAAAGCTACGCTCCAAATAATTTTTCCTCCGCGCTCATTTCGCCTTAAAAATAATCACAAGACAAAAGAAGGCTGAAAAAGACGCAGGGCGAAAAAAAGTATATCTCGCTCTAACATTGAGCGAAGCAAATTTCGCAGGCGGAGGAGCATAAACGATCTCCCGGTAAAAATATTCGAAGCATTCTTCTCCTCCATCTCGCGGGGATTTGCATCGCATCTCTTTCTCACCATTTTTATCCTCCCATATAGCCAATTTCGCGCCATTAAAATTCATGGCGTCGGGAGCCGGCGCTATCAGAAACCATCAGACATCGGAATGGATGCACGAGGAAGAGCGTCGCGTGAGTTAGTCTACTCCTTCTCTCGACTTTGGTTCGCTGCTATGAAGGCTGTGATTCACCCGCGACGACCCCTTCCCCCGAAATACTCCTGCAGTCAGCTTCCACTCTAACACTATTCGGTGATCCGGATACGAGGGGTGAAGATTTCCATCGTGAACCGCCCCCCCCCTCCCCCTTCCTCATCCCACCAAAGTCCGCCGTTGCACTTTTCTCCTTGAATCGAGAATGCACTCAATCTCTCTCTCTCTCTGAATGTATATAGAGCGAGGAGGAGGATAAAAATGTGTGCCGGATTGAGTCGCGCTGTTCCGCTCGAGGATTTAACAAGAGTATTAGGAGGATCCTTATTTCAAACCTTCCCATCGTTACTTCTTGTCCTAGTTCGTCCCAAACTCTTCACAGAGAGCTCCTTAACGGAAAGAGCTCGATTCTTTTCTATTCCTGATTGCCTTTTTGTCGTTTGTGGAATCCTTTTTCGCTATATTTTTCCGTTTGGAACACGTTAATTGGTTTGAATACTGACTGAATTCCTTTTCTTCCAAAAGGGATTAAATGCGAGAATTTTGAGTAAGTTTCTCTATCAATGTCAATTATATCTGTCAATCTATCAATGTCTTAATATATACATAAATGTTTTAAGGCAACATCTATGATTTTAACATATTTATACATTTATTTTATTAACCATCATCGTTCTATGTTTCTATCACAGCCAGTCAAGCAAAATATATCCCCAATTATCATTCAGGAGATATAAAACATTGTGGCACTCAAATTCTTGGAAGTTACCGTAACTTGAGTAACCATAAATACTCATAATAAATAGTAATAGTAGTATTGTTAAAAGTGCTTCGACGACTGAGGTCATTTTGCACGTAGGCTCCCACCTGGGATCGAACCCGGTACCACTTTCACCGAAATCGAACGCGTTGCTCACTTGGCTATCCGGGAGCCCTCTCTTAATAAAAATTCTATTCATAACATGAAAAATAAAATCCGCCATTTCTTTAAAACTTTCAATGGCTTAATTTCAGATTACGAGTATACTCGTATATATAATTTACAGATATTAATTTAGAATATTTAACCATATTTCAAGGAAAAATCTCAGGGATATTTCAAGGAAAAATCTCAGGGATATTTCAAGGAAAAATCTCAGGGATATTTCAAGGAAAAATCTCAGGGGCATATATTAAATAATGAACCTCTAAATACTTTAATAGATTATCCACGTGTTATAATGTCTGCCTAAAACTGAATTCATAACTTATTAAGTAATTGAATAGGATGCATTTCTGATGTTCTGCAGAAAGGACAGAAATTTCACTTTAAGGTCGGTCTCTTGGATATTTCAACCATTTCCCAATCTCAGCTACTATGCTCTTCATCCCTCATTCATACCTTCAACCATCACTCTCGCTCTTAAACTTCACACCAGCACACTAATCTTCATTTACTGTAGAATTAGCGTAACGGGAAGGACTTGAAGAATGAGAAACTAAAGGATTAGAAGGGAGAAGTGAGGGAGAATGAGAGATAGGGACCCCGATTAACGTGAGCAAGTGGGATATTCTGGGGAAAGGGGTTTGGCGAGATTGATCCAGACACCTCGAGCAATTTGTGTGCAATTTCAGTGGGTCTCTCGGCCTTCTAACTCCCTCCGCAGACTCTCCCGGCTCTTTACTCAAAAGACGCCTTCGTCGGCGTCCTCTATCGGCCTGTAAGGTTTGCTCTCTTTCCGAGAGCAGCGAAAAGGGCTTCGGGAGGTAAATGGCAGAGCAAGCGAGCGGGTGGCTCTAAGAGGCAAAGAGGCAGTGGTCTCTCAGTATATATCCTATTACCGCCACAACTTTCCTCCTTTTTTAGGGAACTAAGTCCTCTCAATATCCAGCCCTTTCAACCGTCAGCATTCCACCTCGCTTTCCAAATCCTTAGCCTTCTTTGCTCTTTCTTTTTCATACACAACATTCCTACGTTTTCAACTTCCGCAGTCTATGTCGTAAGATAATTTTATGATAAATATATTATATTGGGGCTAGTAGCAGAGAGAAATTATTCTAGCTTTACGCAAGTCGATTCAAATCTTAATTTTTTATCCTCTCACGATTTAAGATACGATACAATATTATCTCTTTGTATATTGTTAAATATTTATTTCTTTTCTTTATGAGTGAGAATAGTCTTCTTATTCATCAAGCCAAAGCTAGATTACCAGCGTAAATTCAAATATTACAATTTCCACGCACTATATCAGCAGTATTAAGGAAGCATGAATATATCACATAATCATCATATATCACATAATGTAACACATAAGTTGACTCTGAGTATGATTTCATAATTGTATTTGTATTGTATATATTGTGGTTATTTTTGGGTGTATATTGTGATATTTGGTTCATTATGAACTAGGAATGATGTTAAATTATGTATACGGTTGCCACCGTGGAATAGACTCCATATCGCAGCCTTTTGAATGAATAATAATATCGATTGTAGTCATGTTAGTAAAGATTTTATGGCACTTGAGGCCTATGTATCTCAAACGCATATATGCATTCCCTTAATGACCTTCTATAAGCAAAAATAAACTACTCCACCTATTTTCTTCGACTCTTTCTAATTATTATCTCATTCATATTCACCCATGAAGATTGTGTCTATCATTCCTATGTTTCCGATTACTTCTAGCGTCCAAGTAATGAAGAAAATTATATTTTTGTGTAGAATAACTATTTATAGTAAGTAATGCACGATTTATTTCTTATTAAACTTTCAAGACTTTCTCTTATGGTAAATACAAAAGAATTATATATAGGGTAAAAATTTATCGGACGATATTTTAATACCATTTCATTAAAAATGACTTCTAAAAATGATGATCTAAGTCTGATCTAGAAAATCATAATGATGTCACCTACGTAGTCAGTTACATAAGTTACAGAAAATAACATTTGCTATAGAATGTAACCAATATTTTAAAACTATACATGATACTGTGATAAATCTGTTTTTCGAAATAAATCTGCATGTAAACTACGGAGATTACCGAAGGATATTGTAAATGGGGAAACCAAACCTGAATATCCCCCAAAACGCTCTTAATCAACCACTCAAATCTCTTTCTCTTTCTATACTGTATGTGTGCACAACCGAGACCAATGGATTCTCGCTTAGACATGGGGGAGCAATAAATTGAGCGCCTTGATGTGAGCCTGTGTTTATGCTCGTATGTGCGTGCGCGTTTTTCGTGTTCGTGGGGGAAAGATGGTAGTCGAATGAGCTGAAGCAGGTGCGTGGGTCTGGGGAAAGGGGATGAGGAAGTGTGAGTTTCTGAGGTCTACAGAGGGTAAAAGTCCAAGGGGAATGTGGAAAATGGGGGCCTTTGAAATGAAGAGGGAAAACTCTGCTCCCTCACTTTTTTCCTTTTTCTAATCAAAGTTTCCGCGGTCTAAGTTATTTAAAACGAGGGTTGGCAAAGGGGAAGGTAAGGGATGGAGGAGAGAGTATGAGACTAGGGTGAGGAGAGAGCAGGAAATGAGTCGCCAACAGGATGACGGATGAGATCGGCCTAAAAAAAGACCATGGATGAGACGTGGCGTAACTCAATGTAAACAGAAACTACCTGTTTACCTCGTGTATGAGAAGGTTTCAGACCAAAAAGAAGTTGCCGCAGTTTTGTAGTTACAGGGTACCGGAGTTAGTTCAGTATAGGTGAATTTACTTTTGGAGTTATTACTTTCATGTTCTACTACGAGTAATGAAATATATATGCTACTTATTTGACATGTGTATATACAAAAACAAATATACCCATTTATACCTATTTATATATATATTTGTTTAGTAGGGTATTAGTCATTTAAAATTATATCAAATTAATAATTGGTTTTGATCGTGAATTTAAAATTGCGGAAAGGAATTCAAGATTTCTTAACTTGAGTCATAGAATTAATTTTTAGTGTATTATTTTCTTTGTATACTGATCCGCTTACTCATAACTCTGAAACTGTGGCTGCACATTTGTCATTCATATTTAAGCTACACTGTTACCCAAAGAAATGTGTCCAGACAATAAATGGTTTGAAATGCAATTTTTATGAATTTCCAATAATATAAATAGATTAATATATACATATATATATATAAGGTATTGAATCACATGAAATGCATATGAAAAGGTAAAAACAATGTGGAAAAATTCTTCAGAAGCAAAATTATTTTGTCCAATACTGACTACAATTTTTTAGAACACTGCATTTCTGCCATCTCCCAGTAATTCCCTTCTTTTTCTGGTCCTTTTGTTTCTCGTAAAACAATGGGTGGATAAGATTCAGATGCTAAGACAGGTATTAACTTTAAACGTCAATCTTAAACGACCGTTAGGGAAAATTGATGTTACATATCTTGAATAATAAATTAGAAATTTATTGAAATGCATTAAGAAGAATTAATGTACGAATCCCCGAAAATTTGAAATTCATAAGCAAAAATCCTGGACTAGGAGAAATATCATTCATATTTCATTGGATGCAAATGCTTAGAAAAAACTCAAGATAGGAATCCTTGGTGTGGAAGGAATTTCGAATATTAAACTTCTGCAAACATCATTAGATCTTCAAGTGAACGAAAATTGGTCGTCAAACCGGTGCACTTTCCTAGAATTCTTTTATTCTTTTTCTTCAATATTCGAATCGAAAAAAGAGAAATACTGAATCAGCTCAATTCCTGCATCTGCCAATATCGGGAGTTTCGAGTCTTTCCCGTTTTTGTAACGATATTTTTGAAATTCGGAGAGATATTTTTCTTCACTTCTTTCAGTGGCATTTCTCAGGAATAATTGCTTTTTCCTTTTAAAAGGTCTTTATATGTAAATGTAAATTTTTATCGATATGCGAGATTATTCTCTGTAAAACGAAATTTTTCTCCTGCTTTCATAAACTCAATCTTATTAAATTTCTTTTATTTCATCATTAACTTATTAACATAAAAAACATCACGTAGATTATTTTAGCATATCTAGGGTTGACTAAAATCGATGGTTATACCCTTAATGCTATCCTAGCGAATTAATTATTGATGTTGTGTGCTAATAATTACTTCCATCTCTCGATACATCTACGACTCGAATTTCTCACCTATCAACGAAACCTTGACTTTGTTGCTGTAGTACTCATCATTTAAATATGTTGCATTTTACCAATATGCTAATATAATATTTTTTATGAATTTTTATCCTGTAAATGAGCTATAAATATGCACTCTATCATTACAAACAAAGGAAATTAGGAAATAGATTTTCTTGAAAATGGATAGATTAATTCTTATTATTATGAGATAATTTAAGCAAAAAAATGTTGCTACTACTACAATACATATTATAACTTATTTATGTAGAATGTATCGCAAAAAAAGTCTAATTTTCCAGAAAGGACGAAGACGAAAAGTTGATAAACTACATAGCAATTTTTTTACTATTCTCTTTTAATAATTGACAAATAGACCAAAAATAATAACTAATTCCCTCCAAAATTTAATGGAAACAATGTCTATGATAATTTTATAATCGAATGGGTCTAATCTTGAGAGCAACACTCAGTTAAAATAAACCGCTAAAGCAGGGTGAAAAGCTAAGGTGGCAGTAGGATAAGATGCATTGAGATGGAGGGAGCGGCGGTCTGTCCGTAAAGGGTGAGAAGGAAGGAGATTGGATTGTACGGTGTCGACAGAGTATTTGACGAAAAGGGAGGAAAAGAAGTATGGGGAAGGGGATGAGACCATGCGTGGCGGAGAGTTAGAAGGGAATTGTGATGCGAGGGAAGGAATGGCAACGGACGGTGAGGGATGCCTCCGGTTGAGGGGTATGAGAGAGAAATTTCCCCGCTTCACGTCCAGAACGTGCCCTCCCGTGACGGGGAATAAATTGCACCTTGAGAAGCACGGTCTTGCTTTTGCCTCCTTTCCTGCGAAATCCATCTCCCACCCCATCACATTCCCAATCCCCACGTATTTTGGTCCTCCTCGTGCGTATGAGGGTGTCTTAGAAATGAGATGACGAGGAAGGAGGACAGAAAATGAGAAAGTGGAAGAAAGTTGAGAATAAGACGAAGCGAAAAGGCTTCATTGTAAAAAGTCAGCGTTTTTCGTGGTCAAGGCTTAAGGAAGTAATGGAAATGAATAAGGAAAATAAATAAGGAAAAAAGTACAGTATCGAGGTTCTTTGAGGCAATGGAAGAGCTACGAAGAGAACAAACTGGATGTGGTGCAAAGGAAGGACAAAAGTAATCGGAATTTGGAATGAAAAAGAACAAAAGATGGAATAGAGTGGAAACTGAGGAATGCGTTTGAGGTCAGGAGACGAATGGATGGAAAATGAACAGAAACTGTCTCCACCTTGTTTTCGGAATTAAAAATCCGTTATCTTCGGAGGAAAGGCTTTAACATAGAGAGTAAAACGTTGACGTTGGATTTTATATTCAAATCTACACTCAAGAGAATGAATTTTAAGCGATAGAATAATGTAAAACAATTTAAGAGAAATAAATTTGTGAGATATAATTTCCCATTGTTTTGGTAAAAACTTTCTTACATCAAAACCCTTGCAAAACCTAAATTATAATATTCTTCTTTTCTTACCTCTTTGCCATGATTATACCCTTCAAATTTGTGAGAGCAGGAATGCGAAATTTCTTCGTTCCTTGGAACAAAAGTTGTCCATTAGATCCCAATTCCCTTATCAATTATGGAAGAATATTTAGGATAAATCATTCCAAGCATTCAGGGATTAAAAAGTTTGGAATGATCAATAGTTACTATATTTAACGAAAACAGAGCATGTAAATAAAAGTTCGTCTGAGATGCATAATTACATTTTTCGTTCATTTTGACTCTACAATGATAAGTTTTCGCTTATCCATGCTTTCTATTTAAAAGGAATCAAACACTTAGTGTTAAACTTTAGTGAATTATGACAAAAATAAACGAAAAATATTCAAGCATCTCATTTAGAAAAGGAAAATGTATGTCACTCATGGTAAACCATGATTTCCAAGCAGTGAACATTAAATGATAATGATGATAATACTATGATAATAGACAACTATTAATTTTAAATCCTTTACAATTTTCTTGCATCTGAAACAAATAGTCATCGTAAGTATAGAAGTCTTCCTTTTGACACGTTTTGACTCTGAACAGCCAACATTGAGAGTATTTTGCCGAAAAGACAACTCAAACAAGCGATTCCCTCTCATAAAAACATTTACTACTGCTACTGCGGGGCATTAATTTCAATTAAAGGAATTCGCGTCCATGCGATTAAATTTTTACATCAATTTCCTTTGCGAGAGATAAATCACGAGCGAAGCGCTTTTAGATCACAATGACTCAAAGGGCAAAAATATTTGCCTCGCGAAGAATGTATTAAATGATATCCTTGGCGTCCCACTTTGCCTCTCGAGCGAAAGGAGCTCTCTTCATCCCAGTCGCCCATATCTCTCGCACTACTGCCGCCCTCAATCTCCCTTTCCCTTTTACTCCTGTGACTCTTCCTCCCCCTCTCTCCCTCAGGACGTCCTCTGGTTTCGGTACTCCTTCCTTCCTCTCTCTCATTCCTCCGGAGGAATTATTCTTCAAGATTTATTACGACGCGAGAGCCTGTAAAGCTGTTTTATAGCTCGAATGCTTGTCAACATATCGGTTTAATGGTCTCAGCGGAGCTGCGTCGGCCCTCCGTCTACCCGGTCCTTCTCCCTCATTCTTCCTTCCCAACCCCTCAAGTCTTATCCCTTATGCATCTCCCCTCTCGTTCCTTTATCTTTCCTCCCCCACTGGTTCCATCTTACTCCCACGCCACCTACCCTCTCTCTCTCTCTCTCTCCTCCCCTTCCTTCGGCTCTCACTCCTCCAACTACATTATAATGCCGCCTCCGATATTTTTATCTTTCTGGATTGCCACACCCATTGTGTTTAACCAGATTCCTATCTCTTAGAGATCCTTTTATCTCTTTCAGCTAAGGAATAAAAATAGTTCACAAGCATGAAATGCTTATGATCGGAGGATATTCTTGCTAGAACTATAGTTTTCTCTCTTTGAACGATACTGTCTATGACTGATTTTTTGTAGTAATTGATTCCGTTATCAACGAACAAGTAAAATTGTAAACCAAGATTTCTCCCTCAAGAGCAAATCTATCATCTCATAGCTGACAACATTTATAAAATCATACATATATATGATAATAAATCTTAAATAATTTGTTACAATTGTACCCCTTGAGGCAAAATCAAAAAGGAATATTTTACAGAGAAGATAAATTATTTCAAAACAAAGAAGCAACAGATCTGAATCTAAATTTTACATAACAAGTAAATATAAATTAAAATTATTATCTACTTTTATAACTAAACTCCCATCACAATAAAATAACATTTGTAGCATCAGATCCCTACTTGTATCTTTATCAAATACACAAGTTTTGCAGATTTATTTCAGTCAGTTTGTTTGTTTTCTCTGCATTATCCAAACATTTTTGCTTTGTATTTATTTAACAATTTAAGTATTCGATGTCTCAAACCTCATTCACTTTAGTTTTTAAACATAATATTCTATTCAAACATATTCAATATAATCTGAACATTCTATCGACTGATGAAAAGAATAAGAAACACTTATTCTTTTCATCATGAATAGCTACCACAAAGTTGAGGCCGAAGTAGTGGATTTTGTTATTCTATCGACTATTTTGAAAAGATAAAATATTCCTGTATTTATCAATGAGTTAATTAAACATATTACTTAATCCTACACCTGAGACCCTACACAAACGTAGATAGGTTCAATTTGAAAAAAAGGTTTATATATTCATAAAACAGTATTATCATGAAAGTGCTATCTACTTTTAGAAATGACACCGTCTAAATCAGTAGAATTTCCATTCTAGTCTTACTGTATTACCTAACTAAGTAACGTCTTAACTTCTTTCTTCTACTTATTCAATTCCTCTTTCGTTTATATGACAATGTATCATAGCTATTTTAATATAATAAAATCTCATATCTGTCGATTCACTCATATAATAAAATCTCATATCTGTCGATCACTCGTTTTATATGTAACCTATACGTTTGTGAAAGTACACTATTTTTATTGATGGGCCCTCAACGACTGTTATCGAAAACGAAAACCTCCTTTGCAGAAATTCTGAGCTGCATTAATTAAATGTCTTTCTTTGTGATGTGATTGTGTAGTAAATGTGATTTAGTGTAGTTTATAGTGATTAACGCTCAGAAAATCTTTCTCTCTTTCGGGATTTCAAAATCTTTCTCTAAAGAAACTTACTTATGAAAGTATAAAAAATAGTATTTTTACTTGATTCCGAATCTTAGTTACCTTATGAGCAAAATTTTAGAGACAAGGCATAAAACGTGGCACGTTTTAAGATAGAGCAAGGGTGAGAAACTCTTATATGCATGAGCGCATGTATCCTACGGCCGCACAAGAAAACATTAGGTAATATATGAAATCATTAGGTCGCATACATCCATATAGTTTAAAATCAACACTGAACGAACAAAAACCGAATGTAAACGAATGCAGTGAATTAGCCCAAGAAGGAATATTTTCCAATTTTCTCTGCAAGAAATATAACAATGGAAACAAATTCATTCAAACGTGTAGATTATTTTCACCAAGTGACAGAAAGGTGGTATTAAGCAACCGAAAGGCCACACGTTTTGCACCTCTAGTGAAGGAAAAATAAGCAACCTTGTTCCCTGCAGATACGATAACAAGCACTACATGTTGTTGCGTGGGTTGCATAAGATTTAGGAAGCTTTATTTAAAAGAATGATGGTGTAGGTTACTATGTAAGTTTACTGTGAAAGGTTGCAAGCGTATTTAAAAGAAAGATTTCTTTTTGTTACTGATTACCATATTTCCTCCTAATTAATATAATTTCTGAAATCTATTGTGCTATTTTTTTCTTAGAGGTCTAAAAACACTCCGTCAGCCGTCTTTCGGCAAGCGGAACTCACGCTCAGAGACAAACGGGAAGCTCCGTATTACCGATTTCTGGGAAGTACCTTATTAATCTGTACAGATCTGATCATTCATTTAGTAATCTTAATTCTAGTTCTTTGTTATACCATATCATAGATATTGCACCTAAATTTCAGCTTTGCCTAGCTCAAGTTACTCAATGAGAATATAAATCAAAGAACGTAATCTTTTTATAAACAACTTGCCTATCAACAAGAACAAAGATTAAGTAATATTTTACTCCAAAGATTATTTTAAAGAGGGTTTCCTGAAATATTCAAAACAATAACTACTAGGTATAAATAGAGAACAAAGAGGCATATTAAGAGTAATTAATGTATACATAAAATGTTGTCCCATATAAATATAACTAACTGACACCTGTATTACAACAAAATATAAATCATCTATAAAAATATAAATCGTCTTTGTCCTTAAAATCGCGTCCATGCAATTTACGAATTATATAAATCATTAATTCGTCACTAATGCTGCCTTAAGTAGAGATAGGCTGCATAAAACAGTCTGTTTAGGGTGTATAACAGAACCTTTGAGACTTTTTCCGTAAATTGCAGGAAAATATTGGATTCAAATCTTTAATTTAAGAACTCTCTTAAGATGCCTTTCCATATTACATGACTATTTGTGTGATAAAAATTCAAGAAGTTGTTAGAGGTTGCATACATCTGATCGGAGAGATAAGTTGTACAACTGGAATAGTGAAAAACCCCTAGAAAAAAGGTATTCAAATGTTAGCTGACGCAGTTGATGACTTTTAAAACGGGATGGATGGCTAACAGGTACTTTTAATTTTTTTGTCGACAGGAAATTTTTCATTAGCTTGCATTCGTACTTTTCCAAATCTATAGACAAAACCTTGCCTTTCGACGTTAACGCTGAGGAAACTACAGGTCTCCTTTTCCCTTCCTCACTAATTATTGTTCCTCCTGCTTTCTTCCTCTGCCATCATCTTTCATACTACCGAACACATTCGCTTCCCCTTCGCGCCAATTTCGAGCATATTCCCTTATTTACTCAGTCCCTCTCAGACCACCCACATTTTCCCACCACCTCAGCCATTACAGCTCCTTTTCCTCGCCTTCGTATCTCACACCCCTCTCATCTCGGCTCCCCGACTTGGCTCCTTGGCTTCATCCATAGCTCCTACTCCCGCCAAAGTTCGCTCTCCCCCGCCCCTCAGATCGAACCGGGCATTAGCACCCCTCAATTCCCTTTCCTCTCTCTCACACCGTCTACTCCCTTTAATTAGAGGGACTAGCAACCAATTAATTGGTAACCACTGCAGTTGCTGGGCGACGAGAAGAAGGACTACGAGTAAGGGAAGGGAGAGCTACTATAAGGAGGGATGTGGAGGACGACCTCGTCAGCCTAGAAAATACTGAACACGGAAACTCTAAAGGGCTATGCGCATGAAGAAATAAAAGAAAAGAGTTTGAGTAATTTATAACTAATTTCGACTCTTTTCCTCGGCATGAGAAGATAATTTTTGAGCACGCTGAAGCTAAATATGAGGAAAATTGGCGTTATTCTGGAAGTGGAAGAACTGCCTTCTGGTTGATATTGGAAGAACAGACTTGCATATTAAAATACGCTTGTTCTACATTTCCGAAAAGTTTCTTAGAAGTACTATTATGTATGACTTAAAGAAATTATACGATCTATCTTGAAAATTCAAATTCCTTCTACACTTCTAAACAGATTATGATAAATTTACGATACTACTCGTATAATCATTTGATAAAGCGACAATTGATAAACAAATACCTTTAGGATATATTCAACAAATAAACACACGCAACCATCGTATAATCATGTTTGGTAGATACCCTGTACTACTGTGAACGATTAGCAAAAGTATAGTATCCTTAACATTAAGTTTATAGGAATGATTTTGGTGGGAAAAACGTAACTGTTCAATTCTTCACAGTAATGTATCTTCTTTTAAAGTATATGTAATACACTGAGTTTTAGCCGTAAAATTTCGCGTCGTGATTCAACTGAGTTCAGGTGTCCTGCAAATATTCCACTTCCATTCTAAATCTTCTCGCGAACGGATTAATTTCGAAAGCCATTCCCTCACAACAGCAACTACAGGTCACGAAAAGTGTGACAAAAGGACTACACGATTCGTTACGCGAGGAAGTCCTTCGCAGTGCTTAGTGTTACATGAACACTGCCCTTAAAATATCGATCGGGATGTGTTCTTCTGCAGAGGAGGGCATAAAGCGTTCAGTGGACAGCTTAACTGTATGCGTGCAATTTAAACGTATAAATATTTCCTCACAATTCCAAAAGGCTTACGTAATTGCTAATTAAAACGCGCACGGAAAGGTGGAAATGGATAACGGGGGAATGTTTTAACTTGGCCACTTCAGCGTAACTGGGGATATAAGCGAGCAAGATTTTAGGGGATGGGAGAAGACCGCCACCGGTGGATAAACGTAATATTGAATTAACAAAAAGGTAACGTGTGAGCGAGTCACGCCAAACTCGTTAGCTCTTGCATAAAGCATGAAAAGGCGAAATTTTATCTTTTTTAAGATGGCCCCTTGGGCAATCTGTAATTATAAACATGGATTCGCGGGGCAGCACCTCATTTAAATTAAATTTTCGCCTTATAAAAATGCCAGTGTAGTTATGAATACACGCGTATTTACTTGAGTGTGCAATTATTTTGTAGTAGAGTTTCCCCTTACCACACACCGAAAGGAGACTTGCAGGGTGTTAATGTAGATCTAGATGTAGAGGGGAATACGGCGTTATTCATAGTCTCTTAGAGGTTTGGAAAGATTCTTTTGCAAATACTTCACCACAGCAAAGTAAGTAATACCGGCAGATGCAGAATTCTGATGAATAGTACAGAATACTTATTAACATATATATATCAGCTTTGACTATTTCCGATTTATTCACCCTGGGCGATGCGGCAGACTATATTTCTGTGCTGTAGTCCCTGAATCATAAATTTCAGCACTCTCTTGTGATACATTTGAATGCATTCGTGGCCTTTTCTCACAATGCCGCTAATACACGTCCCAATGTGGTAGCGTAAGTACGTTCTTTGAATTCAAAAATCGTAAATGATTCTGTTTTCATTGTAGTTCACTTTAACTGACCTCTACTGGCTAAATTATCAAGCATGTTTTTGCATCTAGGGTGCATACAAACATGAAAGTATCATGTATGATATGAGTAACATGAGTCATTTTGCCTTTTCTACGAGATTAATTTAACTAATGATGTTTAAAATTCCAGACGGACTCGTGAATAGTCCGAACCGAATAAGGTCAAACCTTACAGAGTTCAGAAAATGAAATCCACGCTGTTGGTTATAATTATGACCACGGTTTCCGTCCGTTTCGGACTGTGCTTCCAAATTGACAGCTCTCGTGAGATCCCTGGTCGGTTTTAATTTCAGTCGCATTTTACTCCACTTAATTGCCTTCCAGTGTTTACGACAGCGACCGTCAAACGACCGATTCCGGCAGATAATCGGTGACAATTTCGACGTATACCAGTTTACACATGCCTAAATGACTGCTCCGAGCTTGAAACACTTTCTCCATGTCTAAATCAGGAATCGGACCGGGCAGTCAACTATTTTGTCATCGTTATTTACCGAAGCGTGTAAAACTTCGACCTCTGTGTACACATAATCGGCCTCTCGATTATAGGGTGGCGATGTTCGACTGTTAGTGTCCACGCTTTTTTTCGCCGATGTAATGAGGTTTTTAATAGGATTCGTCGGGAATGCGGGTTTCCTCGCGTATTTGAGAGCATCCTTCTTGCAGCTCGAAAAAAACGGCAATGCCCGTTCTAATACATCGAGTAATTGGATTCCTGAAGTTGTTTACCAAAACTAGCAATCGCTCATGGCTAAAAAACTGCGGCAAGAAATGTTTTGGTAGGAAGAGGTCGTTCGACTGCTTTTCGATGTTTTTCGCAGCTTCATATCTATCGGAAGAGGAAATTATCCGCAGGAGCAAGCGAGAGGATTTAACTATCCAATTTTCCATTAAGGTCGTTCATTAGCTTTATACACGCGGAAGTTATTTAATTGTAACATTTAATTTCAACAAATTTGGGAGAGCAATTTCTACCAAGCGCGAAGTTGCTGCAAAAAATCACAAATACAGCTCGGCAAACCTTTCTGAAATTTTGTTTACAAATTGCTTTTTTATAGCGTAGCTTTGTGTACTTTTTATGATTGGAATTACTTACGGATATTCTCCGATTCATACAAATAAATAGTAAGAAATAACTGGAGAAAACGAAAACAAAACAATTGACGTTAATAATGTATAATAATAAATTCCTATGACATCGCCTTAATTCATATTGTGGCTAAATGAAAAATTAAGTAATGTGTTCCTATTTCTTGATTAAATTGCGGAACATCACCTTTTATGTTAGTTTTAGAATTATCTAGGCATACATGAAAAATGTCAATGGTTGCATTGTGTTTCAAATAAATTAAATACACATCAGAGTTAGAGTATTAGAAAAATGTTCAATAATATATATTGTAACGGTTCCTTTTCCGTTCACCACCACCGTCCTCTCCAGTCGTTCTCCTTATTCAAACTCATACGCACAATAAAAATGTTTATACTCATATTAATTCATTTACAGATAGAGCCAAAGGTACAAATTCCCTTCATCGATACAGTAACGGTTCCTTTTCGGCCGTTGTCTCCGCATAGACCACACTCCTGCAGCCGGAATCCTATTCGAATCCTTCCTCCACGGCTTTCGCGGAGGCACCCCTGCCGATCCGCTCCTTCTCCAGGCAGGTCCTTTTTCTTCCGTCCACCACGGCCGTCTTCTCCTATCGTTCTCCTCTTTCCTTCTTCCTGCACACTTCCTCCCCTCTTGTTTTCCACGCCCTCGGGCGTTCAAACTCGAAACCCCCAAAAAAAAAACACACGCGAAAAAACGCAACACTGCTTTCTGAACAGCCAATCACCAAGACAAAATACAAAAGCAAAACAACAATAGACAGAAATGGGGATTTCTGTTACAATATATATATAATAAATATATAAATAAGTAGGTTAGAAAAAGGTAAAATGAGATATTTATTATTGAGTCTCATTTGGAAACTTACGAGTTACTCGTACTCGTAGAGTGAAATTTTCACTGGCTACATCTCACAGAGAAACGCAACTCGTTTCTTCCTGTTCATTACACGAGGAAAATAAAAAACAGAGTTATTCTGTTCTCAATTTTTAATCAATTATAGGAAAGGTTATCTACTTCTAATTTTTACAGTCTAAATGAAAAAGTTTATCAGTTACTTGATTAAACAAAATCATTTTTCAACACGAACAGGAAATATTTACTCAAGTATTTACCATAGTTATTTCCTTTGGTAAACCCATATAATTGTCATTCGTTACACTTTTTTGGCCTTATCAAGGTATAGCTTTGTATTTAATCTCATCTTCAGGTGGCGTAAGATTTGCTTCGGACGTACCGAGCGAAACAGCGGAACCTAGACTAAACCTGCAGAAAAATATCATTGCCCTACGATGCCTTGATATCCGACAGCATATCCCGACGTAGCGCCAGCATGATAAAAAATCGGCGCGCTATGAAAAAGGAAGCCCTTTATATTAAAGAAGGTTTATAAAGAGTCGGGAAGTAAGAAAAGAGGGAGTTGCGCCTTAAGTGACCTGAAAACTTTCCTCTGCACCTTCATATCCCAAAACATGAATCTTGTCTCTCACCTCTTACATTATTTCATTCCATATACTATAGAAAGATAGCCTAGCGCTCTTTTCACGATGACCTAAGAAAAGGAAGAAATAAAAGTAGATCGTTTTCAAACGATTCCACTGCCGGGTAAGGAAAAATGGGGGGTTTGATGGAAGGAACGACAAGGGGGGTCTTCGGATATAGGCGTTAACTAGAACCACCAAAAGTGCTAATCTCACAAGAGTTTATATTCTCCTTGCTTCCTTCCCTCCTTTATTGAGGTTGGCCTAAATGTGCGGAGTGGGAAGCGGCGAACAGCCGCAACCTCACACACCTTTCATCTCGGAGCCAACTCCTTCCGACCATCTTTGTCCCAAACCGCTAAAGAGAGAGAGGTGATGTGACCTTCTCCTCATCCCGATTTCCCTCCCCTTTCGCTCCCTAAGGCTGTCGGTCGGTCGGTGTAAATCTGGCAACACCTGAGCGTCGTAAAACCTAACGCGAGACGGATATTAAACCCCGGGTAAAGAGGAGTTGTGGGAGGAGGACGACGGCGGATTGAAAAGGAGAGGAAGGGGAAGAGGATTGCTCTACTATTCACAATCTCTTCGAGACACTCCTTTCTCTTCCCCGCCTCCTTCATTCACCTCCTTGACGGGCCCCCTTCTTCCCCTTCCGATTTCCTCTTTCCATCTTTTCCTCCGCGTCTGCCATCCCCAGGGATAGTCTCGTAACCTCTCTTCCCCACCATAAAGCGGCGAACTAAAAAGATGTGCGAAAGGATAGGAGCCCACCGTGAAGATTAATAATGTTCCCCGCTCCCTTCCCAATCTCTTCACTCGGCAAGGCGGAGGGATCTTATGACTTGCAGCCGCACGCGCCACAGATACGATAGAAATCTCTCGGGCTTAAGACAGAGTCGAGGAAAAATGAAAGGAAAACCCAGAATCCAGGCCATCCATGTTGAATTTCGAGATATTTTAACGTGCAAGTCTTAGCCGTTGTCGAAACGGGAATCGCATAACTGAAACGCAAATTGTTTTCCAAGAAACATGGCTACCTTGTTTATGGAGTTAACCGAAATGAAGGACGTAAATGAGGAGGATATAAATGTTTTTATTTTGTATTCATATAGCCATCACAAAAATTCGTATGCTAGGGTATGGAATTTAAGTCAATGCCTTCTTTCAAACTCAAGATTCGAGTCCACATTTCGTTCATTAGTGCATCTAAAACAATGCATTTTAACTGTTTTGTAATATGTCGTCGTTGAATATTCAAAATTAACCTCAGTCACAATTATATATGAGTCATGAAAATTATAAGCATCATTTACTTCGTAATTGTTGCCGAAACATTACGCACAGTTCTAAATTCTCATATTCAGTTAAAGATTGAAATATAACTGCTGCTTCAATTAAAACTTAAGAGATCGTATATTATTTAATAAGATTTCATTGCAAAAGTCCCTGATATTTGTATCTTACATCTGAATACGGTATGTCGTAACAGGAAGTAAACAAGGTTAATCTTGTGAAATTCGAGTAAAATTTCCTGATATTTCTCCCCAAGGATATAAGGCTCTTCAAAATACACTCCTTTTAAGTGGGAAAAACTCTTCGGGAGCGGATTTTTTGAGTTATAACAATTAAAATCATAAAGAAAAAAGAAAATGGAAATTTTATGCCGGCATTACCAAAGTTTTAATTATAAATGGTCTCGATTCCAACTAGCTAAAACTTTGTGCTCATCTTTCCCTCTTCCTCAGGTCCTCCAAACTTTGCCACCTAAGATATGAGCCATAACTAACTACCGCTATTCCTCCCACGCCACCTCTTTCCCTTTATTTCCTCATCTCTCTTCCCATCCACATCTTACATTACCTCACCTTCTATCTTCCTTAAAATTTCATAATCTCCTCGGCCACTTTGAAGTATCCGCTTCTTCCTTTCTTTTCTTCATTTATTTACAATTTTCAATATTTAAGCTGCATATTCTTTCCAAACTCCCTCTTACATCTTATTTATCTTCCTGTCTCGTTTATCATATATTATTTGTTTTATTTCGAGGTACGTCTTGTGTTAACCTTTTATAATTTACATTCTATTGTTGCTCGTTTAATTTCATCAAATAATTCTTTACTTCCATATCCTCAATTCCATTTTCCCTTCCACTTTTTCCTCCAGTTTAAATTATGTTCTATCAATGTCTATTACCTCCTCTTTTACTTTTAACCGCTCTTTTTCCTTCAACGAATGAAAATCTCCAGTAATTATCTTCATTCTTCAAACACTCATTTTATAATATATTCCCAAATACGCCTTTGTGCTTCTCCGTAATTTTAGCATACGAGTAACAAGCTCATATCTTTCCTGTTTATAGATATATAATTTAGTCACATAAATGTTTACCATAATAATTAAAGTACCATAATATTTTGCTTTGTTCTGCCATACATCTTCAACACATAAAATACTGAATATATGCACATTGATTCAGGGATAGCTCTCATCGTAAACTTTTCCACATTTTCCATACTATGCAATTAACACTTAATATCCGCATATAAAATCTCAAAGTAGGCTTTAGCCCTTGAAAGCAAACTTACATGATTTGATTATTGACGATCACTCCGACCCTTCCCTTAGAATTTGGAAAAATAAAAAATTCATCTAATCCACCACAAGAAGGATTTGCTTATTTAGCATCACAATCTTGTGAGGAAGGATATAATTTGTTGTGTTAATCATCGAATGTTGTTTTCGGAGGCTTGAATGCAGCAGTAAAGTATATTATGATCGCGAAAAAAAATTCATCTTTCGCAGATGCCCGTAAACAAGGCCAATCCAATAGGATTGGCGCTATGAACAGGGAGTCATCCCTTTCTTAAGGGTACTTTGAAAAATGCAATTCAATAAAATGATCGTTTTCCTAGAGATATATTTGGTTTCCACAGGAATTAATTTAAACCAAGATATTAAACAAAATAAAATCAGAATTCGTAATTCATTTACTATCACTTCACTTTGAAGCTGAAAACAAGAAATATAATAACAATTAGGAAGAATACTTAAGGGTAAATTTTTGAAAGCGAATGCACTCTAAGAAGCAGAGATTCTCATCGGTTGCGACCAACTAACTAATGAAAATCTTCATACTAATTGATTCAAACAAATTTCTGAGGAAACATTTTACTATATAACAGACTAATACTCGTCATTTTCATGGTTTCTTGAATACTTATGTTAACAATAAAATATCAGTTCTTCAGAAAACTCTCAACCTTAGTCCACCTATACGGTAAACACATTTAGTTTGGTGTGTCATAAAACTTGTTTGTCCTCGAAAATATCACTCACGAATGCGTCTACACCTCGTAAAATCCTCGGACCTGCGTCAGGCGCCCCCCGAGATCTCTGTGCACCCTGGGCGAGCGCCCGGCTCACCCACTCGGCTCTGTCGGTAAACATCCTTTTAGATTTCATTCATAAATCAAGGCTTGAATATATGAGGCTGCAGCTTAAAGCATTCATATTGTAGCGGTCTTTTCAGTTATCTCCTCACAAAGTAAGAACTTCTTCCAATGTATTTATAGAATCTCTCTCGACGCATCATGAGTTTCTCATAACATGAATTAAAAGTGCTCATGAATTTTTCTACGGGAGATATTACAGTTAAGAACATGGGATGATTATTGAGAAGGGTAATTGGATTTCCGAGGCTAAAACCGCTTAGAAAGAACACAGTAGCACAGTCTCTAGCTATACCTTTCCAACCCTATCCCGCTCATTAATGAATATCAACTTCTTATCCCACCATCTCTCCACATCTTTCCATTTTCTCCCTCCTTTCGCATGTCTCGACTCCTTCCTCTCCATTCTTCTCTGGCACTTCCTGCGAACCGTCTCTTTCGCCCCATCCCTCTTCCTTTACCTTGAAAACTTCTCTTATCTTAAAACCCCTCCCACTTCCTCCCTTATTCCTCCGCCCCATCTACGCATCTTTGTGCCGCACCCACCTCTTACCGTGTGGTTACCTCGCAACGCAGCCGTTTCCTGAGACCATCATGTGATGTGTGTAATCCACTTCCATAGCATCGGGAGTTGAGCCGATGTATGGCTCGTGCGTGATAGGGATCCCGCTTCCTCTGAAACCCATCCTCCATCTACCTATATCCCGTAGACTAATCACTCTCTATTACCAATTGATTGAATCCGTAGATACTACTGTATTTGGATTAGGCGCTCTAATTATTGAAACCTTCAATCTCGGAAAAAAAGATCTCTGCAATTAGTTTTCCGATATCGCTTTCACGAAAGCAGCAGAATGAAAATTTCATGATGTGAATATTCAGCAAAATGAAAATAAAAGATATATTTCTTCCAAAACAGTACATACATAAATTAAATGTGAGGTACGCTGAAGTACCTGGTTATTTGGAAAAGAAATTCTTCGAATCATTAATAATTTATGAATTTTTCTCATTTAATCGTTCAAAATAAGTATGAAGTATATAATACTGTCTATTTTACAAGTGAAATTTTCAAAAACTCAAAAGAATGAACTTATTTAACTGGATTCGGGATCAGGACTTCATTTTTTGAGATTGTAAAAAGTTCCAATTCACTCGGAAATCTAATACTTTTATTTCTTGATCTATGATACTGCCTGAAAGTAATTAATTGTAAATAAAATTTATGATTAGTAATAATTTCGCCTATGTAATTCGGTAATTGAATTGCATAATTAAAATAATAAAATTGCAGTCTATAATACGATTGCCGTAAGCTACTTCGCTTAATTCTAAAGGGAACTAATTTAAGAAAGGTTTTCGTAGCACTCAGGGTGTAACTGGTGAAACTGTTATCACAATTGCAAAATAATAATCAAATCCTACGTAACTGGGCGATTAAAGATGCAATACGTTTCTCTGTGAGGGAAAGGGAATATTTTTCTTCGAGAAAAGTAACGAATAAATAATATTTTGCTAAACGCCATAGTTAAAGCAATCCGCAGAGAATTAGGCTATCATATTAAAAAAGATGAGAGGAAATATTAATTTAATATGAAGATAGGTAAATAAAACCTCAAATGTTTGCAATGCATACATTTCCTAATATAAAAGGAAATTTAACGTTTTAGCAACACATATCAGGCATAACGGTCTGGATGCTTAATGACTGTAGGAGTGCGATCTCTCCCGCCATGACCATCAATGGCTTCGGCTTATGGTAGACCTAATGATGTGGCAGTCACGGCTGATGAGATGCGAGAGTGGGTATGAGCTGCGCGACGCGAGAGTGGAAGTGAAATAAAGAGGAGGAGGAAGAAAGCAGAGGAAAAGCGGGGCAGAGAATGGAGTTATTACTGAGCGAGAATATTGGAACGGTTAAGTGTCATTAATAGTTGAAGGAGCTGCAAAATTATGCATTATACGAGATAATTGCTCTAAATCAACATAACTCTTTAATGCATTAAAATCTTCCGTTCAGTATTTTATGAAGATACTCTCCTACATCCCTTTTAACTCATTTGTAATTCTTCAGGCTGGTTAATAACCCTTCGAAAGCAACTTTGGGTTAAGTACGCATTCCAAAACTGTTCCCGGATTTGCCAAAACACTTTATAAATTTTGGTCGAAACTAAAGCTTCGTAGTTGCGAAGATTTCCTCATTTGACCCAAATATGATATTATGAATTAATTCTAAACCATTTGAAAGTATAATGTATTACAGTTAATTTTTTTAAATATCGTTAACCTATCAAAATGTACACAGCTCTTAAAATTTAAGTGTTACATAACATTCCTTGAGAGTTCAACACCAGTAAGCGACAAAAGCTTTAGTTTAATTGTCCAGGAAAAATGGTTCTTGAATACTAAAATGGGCCAATAATATACATACTTATAAAGAAATATTTACATTACAAAAAATAAGTCATATAGCCTAAGTAAAGAACGTCCAACACTCATTGCTGGGTAAAGAAAATCGTAGGGTATTTAAACACGAACAAAAGTGAAGGAAACACGATATTCGATGAGTTCGAAGGTGAATGAGAGGATTTGTAAGAGGTAGGTGAGATAGTCCGGTTGGAGTGCCAAGGAAGCGATAAGGACAAGACAAGGATGAAGAAATGGGGACATGGGAATATGCGTACTCACGTTCTACTTTTCCAAGCCATATAACTTCCCTTTACGCCACTGTCTCTGTGCCTTACAGCCCCTTTCCCATCTTTTCATTAACAACCCCTCCATGTCTTCACAAAGTGTTTCCTAAATTATGCCACAGCCATAAAGTACTTGGCCCGAAATCTCGTCGACGTTGAAGTTATTTACATTCACGTTTCGATATCTTAAAGTTTTTCAGAGAAAATTTTGATTCTTATTTCCTTTATTGTCGCTCTCATAGTCTAGGATAGGGTTTAAAGTTAAAAGGGGCCTAAAATTACAAAAATCAAATGAGGATCACTGTCTGCGGCTTAATAAGTCAACACCGCAATTGCTTTAAGGGAACTGATCTAACCGGTTGAATATGATAGCCATAGCTACGACACTAGAACATGACCAAACACAAATTAGCGATTTTGCTTAACCTAAGCGGGGTCAGAAATGCACACTTCTATCAGGTTTAGATCACTATGATGAAACGCGATGGCAAAAAATTTTGCAATATAAGTAACGTGCCTCGCAACTTGAATTTTTATCTTATAATTTTTATGTTCATATAAAATTTTCTTAAACCGCCTTAATATATAGCGAGAAAACCATTAATTATAGAAATAGTTCGTTGGGTTGTACACTGAAACTATCCTTACAAAAACGTATTCAAACTTAAGATTTTCAAAACATGGTTTAATAAAAAATAACAAATAATTAAATTCCTCAAATCTAATATAATCCTCCCAAAAAAAATATCCTTTTACTGATTTAGATATATTTTAATGAGAAAAAACTACATAATCTGTTAATGGAGATTTCATTTCAAATGGTTTAGTATTAATGAACCCTTTTTTTGAGGAAAAACTGTACCCCCAAACTGAAATACATATTATCTTTTTGAAAATAAGATTATTTATCTTACGGCGCACTGAAAAGGATGTCTTCTCAAAGGTCATTCGGAGAAGAAACTGCGAAAAGGCGGTATTTTTCTGGCAAAGGAATACCTTTTCTAAAGATGAGCATAACCCCATTTCTGCACCGAAGCTTATTTGCTCTACTTGCACTTCTATTTAAAAAAAAACATTTTTTGGAGGAGGTCAGGCATTTCGTCGCCTGTCACACTGCTCTCCCGCAGACCGAACAAAACGTGATGGAAAAATGAACCCACTCCGTGGCCAACACTACTCTCGCCCTCGACCAAAAGAGAAGGAATGTTGAAAAAAGAGGCAATTCTTTTCGCACTTTGGACAATGTTTCTAAGGCCTCAAATGGCACCACATGGTTATATATGGCACACCAGCGGGATGATAGCAGAGGGACCGTGCATCAGTTGCCCGCAAAAGCCAAGGCCAAGCTATACGCGAGAAAAACAAAAGGATAAAAGAGTAACCATTTCGTCTTGGAGTAAAAAAAGCGAATTTTACCTCGCTGTAGTCCTGTGTTACAATCCTGAGGTGCATAAAAGAAGGCAGTGATCGAAATATGTTCTTAATATCTCTCACGATCTTTAGGATGTTAATTCGGTTCCTCCTCAGCTTTTCCCTCCCTTCATCCGTTTCACGGTGAGAATTTTCTAACCTCCCTCCCGTCTACGGGTACGAACCATCTTCCCATTTAACTGTGCCGCAGAGATCTTGCCACGCTTCTCTCCTCGTAACTTGTAGCTGTGGTCGGTGTGGCCGTCCCTTGATTTACCTCCTTCATCCATCTTCTCACCCTCTAAAACCCCTTCCCTTTCGCCCCTTCTCCAACTTCCACCACCCCTCCAACGATCCCCTCCCCATTTTACCCTCTTCTCCCTACTTCGGTGGTTAAGCGTGGAAGTCCAGGCTCCGGGCGACGAGTGGAGTGCCAAAAACTCGCACAACAAACGCGAACTTCTCGCTGGAAACTCCCTTCCTCAACTCTTTCTCTTCGCTCGCCCTTCTTCTTTCCCCTTCCCACGTCTTGTCTCTCTCGGTCTTCTCTGAGAAGAATGAAATTCTTCTTCTTAACGCGAATTGCCTTTGCGTCCTAATGGGACGTAACGTGGAGGATTGATTGCTCGCTACGTGCTTGGCGTATGACATGGCGTCGAAACGACTGATAAGAAGAGGTTTTATTATAGTTGCCAGGAAAAGAATAATGACTGGAAGGTTTTTTTTGTGGATAGCATCTCTCTTTCACTTCTTCAGCATTTATAGAGTCTGGTGGTATTGCATTTCGGAGTAATGAAATGTTTGCCAGGTCAAAGGAGTTTGCTAAACTTGCAATCTCGGGTTTTTTCAGAGACCTAGTAGGCATTTACAACCATCATGATTTGCTTTATGAGTAGCCCGTTACGTCCACGCAGCTTGGCAGCAATGCAGTTATGATACTTGATAATTACGAAGTATTCTTATTATTTTGTCACTCGATGAAATATTATGTAATAATTTTATCAATTCTGCATATTCTATAATGATAAGAATAGTATAATCTTCACCGTCTTCCATCAGCAATACCGTGACGTCGCCGCTATACATTAATTTATTTGGAAATAAAGTATTGCAGGAGATGAAAAACATTCATAATGTAAACTAAAAAAAGTAAATGAAGCAACTGAAATTGCGAGTGACAAATTATGGGTCTAGAAGACGAAAATCCTCAAAATAAGCTGATCGACGGGGGGAATTATACTGTGAGCGACTGAAAGCTACCTCGTGTAGTAAGGGTTTAAATGTGTAAAAATGATTTTGTATCAAATAAATCTTCATTGCTTAGAATATTTTTTAAATTACTCTCAAAGGGTAAATAAACGCAAAATAGATTAACCATCCTAGCAATAAATTCCATGGCAAGCCCGGGGAAGTTTCCATTACATTTTCCTCTATAACAGGGCATCCTCTCAGATGGTTAGGAATAAGGCTTACGTAAATTAAGGATGAAGTCGAGAGAAATTCTCGCGCTACTTCTCTCAAATCAAAATTTTTTTTCACATCAAATGATTCTTTAATCCGATTCTTTACATCAAATGATTCTAAACGATGTAAATTTTCAACGTGTCGTATGCATTTATAACTCGAGTTAAATTTAAATATAAAACGCTATTTATGACGTCTTATTAACAAGGTTAATTTTGCAAAAATAACTGAATGAAAACACAACTCGTAGTTTTAATCGCATTCAAGTTGAATGGATAATACAGATACGTAAATCGAAGGATAAGATGATTGAAAATGCAGATTATCCAGCAAAGAGTTTCGTCGGTAAAATTCCAAACCACGAGAAAAATACGAACTTTTACATGAATGATGTTTTTGAATACTGCATGGTCATAGCAACCTTTGAACCGCAGCAAAATAGGTCAAAGGGAAGAAAAATGGGCGGGACCGGGAACGTAAAGAAGTGTTTAGGCGCGCGGTGTATTAAGAGACTTTGACGGTTTTACTTAGAGAGAAGATGAATTGCGTGGAGCAGTAAATGAATCGGACAGCCGAAAAGGATCATGGGAAGAGAAAAAATAAAGAGTAAGTGAGCTTTTTCGCCGACATTCTGCGCGAAGCGAAGATAAATGAAGCGAAGAGACGCTCTCCCATCTCTTTCTCTCTTTCTTTCTCCTTTTCTCTCTCTCCTTCTCATTTTTCCATTCCTCTCTTCCCACTTCAACCCTCCTCCTCACTCCCACATTCTCATCTGCTCTCTGCGTTCTAAATCTCGCAAACAGGTTGTTTTCCCTCCATTTTTGAAGCGGCAAAAACTATAAAAGACACATTGTCCTTCGTTTGGGAAACGGACGTGAGATATTTGTTCTTAACGCTTGTTTCGAGGAAAAGGAAGGTAACGCCCGGTGTTGTTTCAGCCAAGGGAAAATTCGTTTCACTTCCTTTGACGCCTCTAAATTAACGTTTCTAAAATCCAAAGTCTCACAATATATGACTTAATGGAAAATTTACGCTGCCAAAAGCGCAGTCCTTTTTACGTCTATGAAACTAGATTTTTTAATCTATATTCATTGTATGTAAATTTTCGCAGTTTTAAAATGAGAAAAGGTTCTCTCAGCCTACGAAGTTCCACAATGACGGCTCATAAGATTTTCCTGTGGATTATTCGAATAAAATACACGCTATCTCTTTTTCTTGGTTTGAAAATTTGATCAATGAATCTTTAAGGATTGTGTCTATTTTAGAAAATCATAGTCTAAATAAAGTAAGAGATACAAGACATGAGGAAATTGTCTTTTAAAAATATAAGGTGACTTGAGCATTCATACATTAATTGATGGTTTTATCATAGTTAATGTAGCTAATTAGCACAAATACTATTAATTAATTATTTTTCCAAAGACTCGGAGTAACTTATTCATTTGCCGCTCCAAAAACAAAGGTAGAAGAAATATTCCTTAAGGCCACAATCAAAGATGTAATTTTTTTTAATTAGAATTATTTTTAATAGAATAAATCTTTATATTGCAATCTAAAGTAAACCAACACGAAAAGCCAGCTCTATTTAGGTATTTAATGCATTAACTTTGCAGTTTCTAGTAACTAGTTACAGTTTTCCACGAAGTCACAGAATCATGTCAATTTATCATTGCTTTAGGAGATCACAATCAAATACCAATGTTGCCAGAATTTGATATACTAAAAAATATATAGATAGTTTTAAAGAAATAATAACGTAATATTGCATGATTATCACATTTCCTTCGTGTTAATCACCGAAAGTTTCCATGGGGTATTTTCCTTTAAAAAGCCTTCCCTCCATATGCTTCAATTGGTCCAGCCTTTTGAAGACATGAGCATAAATTTCTCCCCTAGCTGAGGCGATAGCAATTTTCCAGAATTACCTACCGAGTTTTATCGCCACTAAAATGATAAAAAAGACCATTAGGTTTAAAAAAGAAAACCGAGAGAATAACCTGCGGAATGTCATAGAGACAGGTTAACTTGTGGCGTAGAGAAAGCGAATAAAGAGAGAGACTGATCGTGGAGAGAATGTTTAAGAGTAAATCACACAATGCCACATAAACTTGTTATGTCCTCAGGTATTTTGTCGCCCAATTTTTAACGATGTAATTCGGAAACGGTCCGTTAGCCCCCGGTCTCTTTCACAATCTGTCCACAACCTCTCAACCCCTTATCACCATCCGGAGATATCAGTGATTCATACACGTTTAGATCGCAGGATTCGGGTGGCTTGTGAGGATTGTGGATGGGTCGACGCGGTATGAGCGTGGCTAACGGAAGACGACCTATTTCCTGCGGTTCAGAAAATGCCCTTTCAGGAAGTTTATGACTGACCAACCCCCACCGTTTATGTGAGAGTATGCATATTTTGGGAGATTTAGTCGAAAGGAGGGAAATGGGGGAGAGTTAGGTGAAAACTCCCCGTTCGAAGTGTATACTAAGCATATAACGTGTCTCTCTTATAACGAGAGCCAAGTCAGCTTTCGCGGTCGGTTGGACGACGCGAAATAATAAGGAAATAAAACGAAATGAGGGTCGTGTATCTTTATCTCCTCAGACGCGAGATCTGTCACCGTTTACGTCTCCCATAACGCATAAGCCTACTCCCGAAACCTTTCCCTACTTGTCTCGTACATTTATATATTTTCTCACCAACTATGGAGAACTAGGCTCGAAAAATGTCAAATAATTTTTCCCCTTTGGATCGTAAAAGAGCGTTAAAAAAACCTTCCTCTCGCTCCCATTCGCGCATGCTCTCTCTCGGAATAAAGAGAGGTTATTTTTTTAGCGTCTCGTCAAAGCGAGATTAGTGCGTTCTCGATAAATTTTTACGCTCATACATATCGCCCTGTTTACAACGTAATCGTTCTCGTCCTTTGCGATAAGGCGACGGAATGACGTGGTTGGTATTTTCCTCCTTTGTTTATTTTTTCTAGAGCTCGTCTTCTTGGGGCGTTTATCCGCCGTGAGCTGCTTATTTCGGTTTATTTTCTGGAGTGCTTCGAAATAATGTCTGAGTGGTAGTGAGCTAATCCCAATTAAAAACGTGAAAGGGAGGATTTTCTGGCGTGGAAAAAATACTGCAGGTCCTTGAAAGCTCATAATTTGATGGATAAAACGAACGCTTCTGGGAAAATTGTTAGGCGTGGGAGTTGATCTCGATTTTAATCATATGGAAACCTACTTTTGATGTTTTCCCACAAATCCACCGTCATCTAGAAGCTTTTTATTTGGCGTAATTACGCTGCAAAAATATCTACGTAATTGTTGGTCCTAAAATTACGCTGTTGATTGATAATGCAAGTGTTTTGTTTTGCTCCAGAGCAAATTTCACAATTTGCCTTTGAACGAAAATAAAATAAATGATTATTTAAATAAAGATCCAATTATTATGGAGTTATAAATGGGCATACACATTTTTTTCTGGATAGAAGAGTTTCGTTCAATTTTTAACAAACAAATGTATTCCATAAGCCAAGCTAAAAATATAAGTAGCTGGGCCTATGTTACCATATATACGATTATATTACTCGTATACTTAGAAGGGAAATTAATTTATTTAAAAAATATTATTAGTAAATTTTAATTTTTAAAGATAAAAAATAAAAGAATACTCCATTTTACGTACATTATTAATGTAATTCTTCTAAGACGTTTCGACATTATACGTCTATGCAAAGTACAAGTCATTCAAATATTTCTATTGCCATAATAGCTCACGTATGAACCATTTCTGATTTAATTAAATAAGTAAATAATAAATAAGTAAACTTTTTATTTTTTATTCCCATTCAGTCATTATTATAATTTGTTTCATAACGAAAGTAACTAGCCTCAGAAAGAGCAAATTAGAACCAAAAGAAAGAGCAAAAGCAAAAAGAGACGTTGCAAATACTCCTTCGTTTTTTATGTGATATCCTAATGCTCAGCAGTTTTCAAGGTTATTAACTAAATTAACCGATTTCAGTTTGTTTTGATTAAAAGCTTTCTTGTCCTGTTTCTCTCGGCCCATTTACTGTCGTAGATCTTAATGAAAAATGTGTTGGTAATTAACAGATGACCACATCCGGAAAGAGCTATAAAGCATCTCATCAATAATCCTGTATTTGCATTTAACAACCAGATAGGGCATTTTAATGTTTCTCAAGATTTCGATGTGGTTCTTAAATTTGTCCATATAGAACTATAATTGATTCACCGGATGTATCAGGGATGCAATAACAGTAGATGCGTCTCATCATGGGAATAGAAGCTCGATCGATATGTTTACTCTGTTAGACTATTTAAGAATAAAAGTGCTTTTTCAAAGCAATTTTTTACGAGGTTTGTGAAGTATCTTATCAGTCTGAAAACCTCCCGCTAGTAACTTTGAATTGATTGACGTTATTCTTCAACTACAGTAACTTTAATGTAGTACTTCATTACCGAGTTAGAAACGATAATGAAATGAGAATCTCGCTAAGTCCCCAAAAGTCAGTTGGTCAATGTAAACATGCAGACTCTATACTAACATTTCATCAAATTGAGAGACTATATCTAAGCAAAAATGTTTTTTTACTCTACTACTTCACTGTATACACTAAAATATAGAGGACCCTATTGGGGAAAAGCGATAAACAAAAGATGTGATAAAATTAACCTTCAGCCAAGTTGTATCACTCTCGTATAAGTATACTTTCATAAAGAGGGTTGATTAATTCTACGGATTCCGTCGGATTTTCGAAAAAAAAGGGATTTTTACTGGGCAAGAACACTTGGTCAAAACACAGAATAAGGAATTAAGAGCAGTGAATAAGGAAATTTTTGGACGAAAAAGATAACAATAACTCCCTAACAAAATATTTCTGGAGATTTAATATGCTCAAACACGAAAGAGAAAAGAAATTACTAGTTATACTTAACTACTCTTTGTAAATGTAACCTAAGGATATATGTCCACATAAATAAACAGAGAGAAGATTTTGTATCAGCCTTAGGAGTATGTACCATCATCAAGCTACTTCAAAAAATTTCGAGTTTTAGATGTCAAAGGGAATGAAGCATTAGGGGAGCATCGCGAAGGGACCATTAAAACTCCTAGAGCGTCAAATCGGTATTGAACAGGGACACAGCAGTTCCCACCATTCTTCACCTCCCACTACCACCTCCACGGCACCCTGTCTCACTCTCCCAGCGCCTCCAAAACTGGAAAAAGGAATAAATGAGAGGGTTAGAAGACAGAGAGGGGTGCGGAATGCTTTCCTAAGCTCCATCCGCCGATAAGCTCCGCCCTCCTATAATTCCCTCATGCTTAGCCACTCTTTTTCCATTATTCCCGTTTTCCCCACCTTAACCCTATGCCAAACCCATCCCACTTTGCTCCGGAATAAATTTCGCGGAAGCCTTTTAACCTCTTTCTTTTTATTCTTCCCAATTTTATTCCATCCCTCTCTCCGACTTGAGCGAAAGACTCAAGCCTTTAAATGTTCTGTTCCTCTATTCACCCGTTCTACTCCTCTTATTCTCTCAACGTATCCCACTAATATTCTTCCCGTTTGTTTCATTTTCTTGCTTTCCACTAGAATCTGCCCTCTCGTTCGCTCCTCGTTCTTACTCTTTTCACTTTCCTTTCACACCATCTCATTTCCTAAACTTGAGGTTTAATCTCCCCTGTTTCTACCAGGCTCCCTCTCTATTTTCCCCAACTCTTCCCTTATTTAAATAGTGTGATATCAGTCCTGCTTTCTCTTCCCTCGGTTACTTTCCCGTGATCCCATCACCTTTCAATTCTCAACCAATTCACGTTCCTTATTAGTCTATCTCTTGATTTTCTTTAATCTTCTCCAAAATAATCTTACCCATGGAGGCTCCCTTACCCTTACTCAACAGCTGGTACCTCTGTGGAGCTCTTGAAACTATGTGATTACACATAATTATTTACACATAGCACCATGAGTTCTCTACAGCAGCCAGAGATACTTGCCTTAATTCGCGTTGTTTTTCCATCGCCCTTTTTCAAAATAAACCCTTTTCTCCTTCGTTGTATTTCCCTTCGATTACAATGTGATACAGACAACTCAAGGTTTCTTACTATCGAAACAAAATAAATGAGTGTGTTTTCCTCATTATCGAATCGAATAGGGTGATATTTGAGGGTTAAAATGTTAAAGGGTAAGGTAAATGTTTCTTTTTTAATTGTTAGTAAATGTGTTACAGTTGGGCTAATAGTAGAGTAGCAATGTCAATGATAACGATACTGTCCTGTAAAATACATACAAATACAACACATTAATTTAATTGCAATTATACGAAATTATTGACCATTGCAATACAATAACTTCTAAATGGAACATTACACTATTTCAATACAGATATCTTATATTATTATAAGTTTTCAGATGAATATAAGTTATTCAGTGCAAATTTAAATTCATCACAATTTCTCCTTTCTATTCATCCCTTATCTTCATATAAGTTTTTTCAGGGTTCTTGGTGAACCTGTGATGTGTGTGTGTCACGGCTACCGTAGCGGACCCAGGGAAAAGCTTCCATACTACCACGCAATCCCCTACTCCACCCGCACTTCGTCGACCGCTAACTCACTCATCCATAATTGGTCTACATATTCTGTTATTAAACTACCTGTGATTTTTAGTGAGTGTCTAAAAAGCTTCAGCAGGCAAATATTCCAATCTTTAATTGTGCAATTTTAAAATGGGAATTCAATTATACTCGTTCTTTGCTTCATTAATTTAACTTAAGACTGTTCTACTCAAAAGGTCTAATTTTTCAACTTTTTTAACAATTCATTAATCGACATAACTCCCATGTATACCCTAAAAATAGAGGTTCTTCGATCTTCTCTTCTCTGTGCTTTCCCACCCAAATGGTCTTTTCATCTGCGTGACGCTGTCAATAAATAATGAAATAAATATGAAATTACTTGGTAGTTTCATACTTATTTCATTATGGCGTTCCACCAAGTTAAGCAAGAACATATTGATTACATTCTTCCGTTTCTGTTTAATACAAATCTTGTTGCCCTTTATTATACCACCTTCAAAATTATATTATTACCATCATTTTATTTTATGCTCCTATTGAACGTTATCCCAAAATATTTCACTACATTTTCCCAAAGGAAAAACTTTTCCATCCAGGTGATATGCATATTGATGTCTACATCTATCAAAACTAATCCCTTTGCACTTATTCGTATTCATTTTCAATTTAATAGAGGACTTTCAGTTACTCAAGGCAACTACACCTCCTTTAAGAATCCTACAAAGGCATCCCGCTCTTTATTACTCCAAATATGATGCAATTTGCGAGTGAATAATTATTTAATTTTATTCCTGTCGGTAAGGCGTTAATGAAATTTAAAAGATCAGTGCGCTAGTACGTTAGCTGGAGCGACTCCTGAAGTTCTTTTGATTTAAATAGTTATCTTATCACCTATTTTTATTTTCTGGCTCCTACCTTAAATGAAAGACTCCATCCATCTGCTGAAAAATATTTTGGCCTTCAACGTTTAAAGCTTTCGTTACATCAACCCAAATGTATGTATCTTTTCTCCGATTTCCTGAGCATTTAATAAGCCACGAAGCAATCCTAGCATTTTTCAATGGAAATTCAATACACATGTACCCTCGAACATTTTATTAGTTATTTTAATTTGTTTTCAAACAATTACATCTCCGTTCATATCCGCGCCATTTTGCAATTTGGTGAACTATAAAGAAGCATTAGTCTTTAAAAAGATTCAACGAAAAATTGAACCTATGATAAGGAGTTTTATATAGACCAGGAATAGAACTTTTCTATTCCTCCTATAGGTCTCACGACTACACACCGATACCGTAAGCTAGCAAACAAATAATACTTTACAATTACAATAATACTGAATACAATTGGAATATATCGTATTACCACACTTTGAAAGGTTCTTTGAGGTGAAGAAGTCATACAAAAGCAGAACTAGAATCATAGATTAAACAACAAGAAATAAATTAATTTGAAAACTGAGAGGGTATACAAAAAAATCTTTATTAAATATGATCCGCGAAAAATAAGCGAAGTTTGAAGAAAAACATCTATTATAAGGACCGCATATACCTTAGCCTAAGGTAAAATAATATTATATATTTATGACTTAGAGAAATAAGCGAAATGATTTGTACTCATTACATTATTCTTTGCGTAATTAACGTGCACGTGTAACGCTTTTACGATAAAGAATAGAAATAGAAGCTTTTCGATATCCAAAATATATAGCAGCTACAGAAAACATCATATTACATTTACCTTTCAAATATTTCTTACTTTTACCAAATGAAAGAGCTAATATTTCACAATCTGAAATAATAAACACTAAATAAACCCTCGCTTTCTAAGAATATCTTTTTAGTAAACGGAAAGGGAAAACGAAATGATAATCGGCCTTGAAGAAATCTCGTCGTGAATACAAAAGTAATTTTCCAAGTCCGCTACAGAAACACAGAAACACAAAGTTAATGCAAAAAGGAAAATGCTTGTTTGTGACACACGATGTAATACACAAAATCTAAAAAACAAAAAGTTCAGGATTTTAAAGCCTTGGTTGACATTCCTAAGGAGAAACGGACATGAAAAAAGTCTGACGGAACCGGGACACGTTTTTTCATGTCCGTTTCTCCTTGGGAATTTTCCTACGTGCACGCCTTATCGTGCCAAGTACCTCAGACCCTTTTCCTTCTTTGGTTGACAGTTTCTAAGAACGATATTTTACCGATGAAAATTCAAGCAATAATCACCAAAAATGTTACATTTAAAATAGAATATGGGATGATTTAAATAAACAACATTACTAAGCAATGTTCACCAGATGAAAAGCTTTTATTTTTTCTCCCGAGTTAAGTAATCAAAATGCTCTATTTCTATCAATTTTGGTGGTTATTGGCACACTTCGAATTACAATTGACGAAATGGAAGAGAGTATATTACTGAATGAGTTAAATTATGAAATGTTTTAAAGAAAGTTAAATAAACACCTATATTGTGAAAATCTGACAACGCACAAAAGTACAAATTATGAATAGCTAAGTCTGAAACTCTAATATTGCTCGATGTTATCTATCTTACTGCTTAGACTGGGGAACGTTTTCCATCTGGAAATGTGAAACCCTCGAGAAGCATCCAATGCACTCTAGTATGTTTTATATATAGTTCGTATGAGTTCATTTTTTATTCATTAGTTTAAGCCTCTTTCTATGAATTTTATACCTGATATAATGACGGGAAATTTTTAAATCTCTTATTTTTTAATACTTTATATCCGTGATTTGTTACTTTAAATAAGATACTTTCTTGGATTTCATTTTAAGTCGAAAGTCATTAAGTGATCTTCAACATTATATTTACTACACAACAGAAAATAGACAACGGTATAGGATAGAAAATCATAGCTGTGATGCCTCCCTGACAAAACCAATAAAAAGGAGGTTGAATATTTTTTTTCTGTGTTAATAACTATTTTCTAATTTATTGGATGGACATCATAGAGGCATGGGATTTTTTTTAAAACAGTTACTAATCTAAATTCTGAATGAAACGGTGTCCACATGGATATAATATTGTGTCAGCAAAACAAAAGATTATAATGAGAATGATTATTAAATTGCAACACATTCATTAAATTGCTTAAATTGCATTAATTGCATTTAAAGGAAAATAAGTGAATTAAAATGCGCTAGTTTACTTTCATCTTCATAACAGTACTATTCCTAAACCAATGATTTGCGCTGCGTCTCCTACCGGTAATTTAGAACATTTCATTTAACTCAATAATGCGCACGAAGATCTTCTAGATTGTCAGAGATATTTGAGTCAGTGACTTCAACACACGCACTTAAACACACGAAATCCAAATTTTAAGATATCTGGTTAAAGCCACGTAAAATACAAACACGAGAGTATTTTTAGTAATTAAAATCCTGTGTCGAAGATAATGCAGAATGAATTATTTCAGTTTTAATTTAGTCGTTTTCGACAACAATTGATCACCACGCAGAAAACGTCTTTATAAGTTCTGTTATGTACCGAATCGGATGAGATTTGTAAAATAAGTGCATGCTAAATTCAAATATAATGCCAAATGATAATAGATAATTATCCTGTTAAATTACTGGATAAATGATTTTAACGTCGACCACATACAAATCGATCTCGTACTATCAAACATCCAACAGTAGTATTACGCAATGACAGTTAAAATATCAGAATCTTTATCTCACAAAAGCAATTATTTCTATTCTAGTATATATGTATATACATACATAGCGCGCTATAATAAAGCCAAGGTGATTACGAACAACTACAACTAATTTTCAAATTAGTATCTGGCATGGGCATAACGAACTGCTGTGAGGATTGGCGATATGCCTACGGTTTGAAATGCAAGCTTAAAACCAGTCGAAATACAAACAAGATTATGATTTTAAGAATTTTATTACGGTGATAATGATAAATATTGAACAAAGCTTTATCTAAAATCAGTTACATTCATACACGGTAATCTAATACGAACTTATGACGTATTTATCACTGCTATGAGTACCAAATCGAGTGAGATCCGTGAAATTAGTTTAGATTAAATTTAAATCAAATGAAAATAAAAAAGAATGAATTACGTTACTGATTTGAGTGATAGCTAAAGTGATATATAAGCTAATAAAGGAATAACTAGACAATGTCAAACGCTGAAAGAAAAAAAAAGTTGGAAGAAAGTGTCAATACGGCTTAAGGAGAGTTTAAACCTCTAATGACAATCACATAAACGTTATACACTACTATTACGCGACGACGAGACTTAAAATACCAGAATTTTCAGCTTCCAAAAGCAATTTTTTTAAGAAACCAAAAGATTAAAATCCGATTATTTNAATTCACGGCCTACTCACCTCACTCGACTCGGGAGAGAAATTGTGGAAAAAAGATGAGTTTGAGATTGAGACAGAGAGAAAGATGAGAGAAAAGGTAAAGAAAATAACAAGGAGGACATGAAAGAGAAAGCGAGGCGAAAAGGAGGACTTTAGATATAAAAGGAGGCGATTGATTGCGAAGGGAGAGGAGGTGAAATGTGAAGAATGTAGGGGAAGCGAAGAGATAAAGGTTATGACGGAATAACGCTCGAGGATACGTAGCGAAAGAGCAAAGAAATTCTGACAGAAAGCAGCGCTGCCAACCGCTGAAAGTAGATTTCGCTGAAAGGGAAGAAATTGAGAAAGATCTAATTTATGGATTACATTTTTCTTTTGGGAACTGTCATTGTTTGTAGCTGACGTTTCGTGAAATGTCAACAGAGGTAATTTAAGGAATCGCGAGTTCATATCAAAGGTAAAAAATATCGTACTTAATTTTCGACTGCATGGAGATAAATCCATTTAACAACCAGTTGATCCACAAAATACAATTCGCGTCATTAAATTGCGCCGTTATTTGCAAATGCTCTTTCACGGGAAATCTATTTCTATCGTTACCAGTGAAAACTGTCGACTCTTCCGTAAAATTCGATAGAATAATCAAAGAAAGGTCACGAAATATTTGTTTGTTACTCAAAATGTATAGCCCTTCGTACCTTTAGCCTTATTGGATTATTTTTCTTGATGTTTTTACTTCATCTCCTTTTTGTACACAACGGGAAGATTGAAAAGCCAAAATACAAACATGGAATTCCCAAAACCGAGAGGATAATGTAAAATTAGGGTAAGTGGCAATTGAATTAGAAATGCCCATATTGGTAAATATTTTTAATAACGATTTTGTGTCGTAAAATTGTAATCTATCAGCGTTCCCGAAAAATATATTTCTCATTTACCTATATAGTGATTTTAATTCATTGCTACTACATATTCTTTAATTCTGCGCTGATGGTAATTGGATGATTTTTTATACTAAGAGTTGGAGTTGAAAGTCGCTAGAAATGTATTACTTTTAAACATATGGAATGTTTAGCTGTATTTGCGTGTGAAGATACTTCGAGGAAGAAAGAGTTTTAATCCCATTGTCTGGAAAACAAAATAAAGACAGTTTGGAGAATGAAGAAAATGTGTAAACGAAAAAGCAAATCAACTCCTAAGGCTAACAAGGAAAGAAGAAATAAAAAGAAGAAAAAGGAGAAGAGGGATACGGAGTAAAGGAAAGGGTAAGAAGAATGATTGGAAGAGCGTGGAGATCGTAGCGGTGGAAGAGAGAATTCCATTGTTTAGTTTTTGGCGCGAGGAAAGAGAGGTGTGGTGGGGGAAAGTAAACCCCCTCAAGTAGTTGGGCGAGTTGTGAAAGCAGATAAAGGATGAGTAAAAGAGACAAGGGAAACCACGCAGAAACCCTTGAGCACTGTAATTTCAGCAGGAATAATATTTAAATGTAAATAACTACTCCCAAAACCTCAATTTAATCAATATTGTAAAAAGAATTAATGTTCACCTCACGTTTGGAAACTTTTCCGATCCCGAAATTTTAATCATTCAATTAATTATTCCTGTCATATCATCATTTGCCAGTGGTATTAGGAATAATTTAAATCAACAAGTGTCTCCATCGCTTAATTAATAGCTCGGTTTGCATTTAATCATTTTGAGGTTAATTAGTTGTGAATTGACAAGAATTACCCAATAACAGTGAAAATCCGCGTTGTTTGAAAGTTACACTCACGAGTTTCGACAAAATAACAATTTTTCGTAAAACTTAACGTTCAATATTATAGATGTGAAGAGTGATATAATAAAGGTTATATAACAAAATCCTGTCATTATACCTTTTTGAGGCAGCCTAAAATTTTCTGAGAAACTCTGCGGCCATTTTTAAACAAATTCGGAGAAGTAGCGAAAGAGGAAATTAAAGAAACCGATCGTTTTCAAAAGGAGGGAATTTTCACGACGTAAAATCCCATCAAAGAAAAGTTGCCTCAAAACCATACGTATAATTGAACACTAATAAATACGAAGGTCTACAAAACAATCCTTAATTTCGCCACTCCAAAGTTCTTCAGCAACTCCCTCTACTCCACCCGCTTAATATTTATTCCCTTGCCTTCCTGTGACCATGGGCAACGTCTTTTCGAAAGTTGGTTCCTTTATATATTTTTCCCGCTTTTAATTTTCCAGGCATGTCTCCTCGGAACGAAGACCTCTTACTTATTCCTCCCTCGCCTTGGCAAACTCCTATCCTCCCTCTATTCCTCCACAATCCCCTCCGAACCGCCCTTGTTTCAAATTCACGGCCTACTCACCTCACTCGACTCGGGAGAGAAATTGTGGAAAAAAGATGAGTTTGAGATTGAGACAGAGAGAAAGATGAGAGAAAAGGTAAAGAAAATAACAAGGAGGATATGAAAGAGAAAGCGAGGCGAAAAGGAGGACTTTAGATATAAAAGGAGGCGATTGATTGCGAAGGGAGAGGAGGTGAAATGTGAAGAATGTAGGGGAAGCGAAGAGATAAAGGTTATGACGGAATAACGCTCGAGGATACGTAGCGAAAGAGCAAAGAAATTCTGACAGAAAGCAGCGCTGCCAACCGCTGAAAGTAGATTTCGCTGAAAGGGAAGAAATTGAGAAAGATCTAATTTATGGATTACATTTTTCTTTTGGGAACTGTCATTGTTTGTAGCTGACGTTTCGTGAAATGTCAACAGAGGTAATTTAAGGAATCGCGAGTTCATATCAAAGGTAAAAAATATCGTACTTAATTTTCGACTGCATGGAGATAAATCCATTTAACAACCAGTTGATCCACAAAATACAATTCGCGTCATTAAATTGCGCCGTTATTTGCAAATGCTCTTTCACGGGAAATCTATTTCTATCGTTACCAGTGAAAACTGTCGACTCTTCCGTAAAATTCGATAGAATAATCAAAGAAAGGTCACGAAATATTTGTTTGTTACTCAAAATGTATAGCCCTTTGTACCTTTAGCCTTATTGGATTATTTTTCTTGATGTTTTTACTTCATCTTCTTTTTGTACACAACGGGAAGATTGAAAAGCCAAAATACAAACATGGAATTCCCAAAACCGAGAGGATAATGTAAAATTAGGGTAAGTGGCAATTGAATTAGAAATGCCCATATTGGTAAATATTTTTAATAACGATTTTGTGTCGTAAAATTGTAATCTATCAGCGTTCCCGAAAAATATATTTCTCATTTACCTATATAGTGATTATTATAAATATGTTATAAAAATAATATTAGAAATTACAATAAAAATATATTACGATCATGATCACAATAAGAAACTGACTCTATACCAGTAACAAATTATTATCTTTTGAAAATAGCTCAACTTTAGATCGCCATTTTACACACGTTCTAAGTACAATCACGAGGCGACTACTTGACCCTTTTCCACGCCTTCAGAAAATTCGATCGTCTTGAAAAGTCTGAAATACGTAAAAGGACGTCACAGAAGCCGTGAGCAGTGTGTGTAAAGTGACTGATAATTCTTGTTCCGTATCTCACAATGGTGGTCATTATCTACTTCCAGAAGTACCTTCCACGTTTTTTGTACTATAATGGTTGAAGACATCGGATGGATGGGTCAGAAGTCTTCAACCTTCGTTCTTCAACGTCCTCGGTGAATGTGCCCTCCATTTATGGAGCAAATTCGATCAATCAGTGCATCTTTGAGGAATTTTTCAGCATTTCCTTCTAAAATTTAAAATTTGGGTTATGTAGCAGCAGGAAAATGCTACTAAAGTGGTGAGCAACTAGAAATTACTACCATACTGTCAAACATATGGGCTTAGTTCTTTCATTTCCCATTGAATGCGTAGGAAATCTTTTAGCTTGTTCTTGATCTAGTGATTCATCGAGCATACTTTTGAGTAGAAGTATTAAAATTTGTTGAAGAAGTATGAAAAGTATTAATAATAACAAGGATACCTACATGTAAGTTGTTTATTTTTTCGTAAGAATACGAAAACTAAAAAATATCAAATTCAGGTTATATTTCAAAAACAGAATTCCATCGAAGTTTACGCAGCGATTATTGGTCATTATCTACTATCCATCGTATATTCCCACGAAATTGTGAATTCCTATGTCATATGATTGAGTTATTTTCATATATTCCAAATTTAAAACTAAAAGACTTAATTTGTGAAAATTTGTGAATATGGTTTTTGCAGTAAAAAATCTAACTAAAGATCGACATTCTTAAAATGTCTCTCAAAGGGCACGTTTTTACTACAGATATCCAAGGTTTGCAGAAAAGTAGAAATTTCTAAAGATATTTCGGATCGCCTAGTTACCCCCAGAAAGACGCATGCCGTCCGTGGGTAATAATTTGTGCAGGCTTGATTTTAAATATAACATAAACAGGTTCATTCCTTAAGCCGAAGTTTTCATTCGTTAAGCCGCAATTATTCTAGATATAAAAGGCTCGATAGCTCGATATTTACTCCCATAACTTCAGCTAAGGAATGCACCAATGGTGAAAATTGAGTATTAATGTAGTGTGGGGGTTCCTGCCGAAAAGAGATACATATATTTAAGAATTAGAAAAAGTACAGTAAAAGCTAAAAACGATAAGTTTCGTACAAAAATGTTGCGACAAATCAATGAGTGTTTCCCAGATGCTTCAGAAAGCAGGTTGGGAATCTCTAGAAGATAGAAGATTTAAATAATAACAGATTTACTTAATAAGTTCAGAGAAAGTACCTTTTTAGAAGATGTAGCCGATATTATGCGTCCCCTCTGTTATGTAGGCCGCTGTGAAACAGAGAAAAATCAGAAAAACATGTGCTAAAACTTTTTGATCCAAGAATTCATTTTTCGAAATTAAAATTATTAATATCGATTACAGAAGTAGAGTCTTGACATGCGCCATAACTCTACTTCTCTAATCGATATTAATATCATGGCGCATGCCATGACTCTACTCTCTAATCGATATTAATAATATCGATTAGAGAATGGTGATGCAGATGGTGATGACATCTACTGCCACATGCCGTAAGGCGACTCGCAGGGTACATGTAGATGTAGATATAGAGAGGTTTAGGTTCAAATTTTTACCATCATCGAAGGCGTGAGTGGTAGATTTTAAATACGATTGTAGTAAAGAACCCAAACCGATCGAGTCAGCATGTACCACTTTAGTCTATTCCAGTGATATTCCACGGCTTCTAAAACCCCTGAGGTGGATGACAGAGCACGTCATCTAAGCATTGGCAGCACCATCTACAATTACAACAACTTATTAACAGCCTGCTTATAGCTGTTAATACTTAAATAAAGTGACCACATAAACCTGTATCATAATCAACGGAACTGAACGAATGACATGGTAAGATGACAACCGAGAAGAAATTTCTTAACGGACATCTAGCGTTGTATTTCTTGAAAATTTAGGAAATAGACAAACTTAATTATTTTCTGCAGAAATCTAATGTGTTTAATAATGAATGTTTTCAGTTTTTAACTGAATTCGAACTATTAACATTTTAGGAAAATCTTTTGATTACCGTTCCGGCAAAACTAGGAACTAAATGGGCAAACATCTCGGGTACAAAGAGGTAGCTTTGATTTTAAGGAAGTTGTTTATATGAGGAAAGAGTGCTCTAAAGAAACTGTTTTAAAGCACCTCGCTAGACTCCTTTTTTCAAAAATACCGTAAACTAGAAAAAATTATGCCTTATACTTTTCCGTACATCCTTCCACCCATCTCTTAGGCCTTTTCTCTTTCTAACCCCCTTACGCCCTTCCATTCCATCTTAAGTTGGCCAAGCCCTCTTTTCCTTCCTTATCCGCCGCTTCACTATCTAGTCTTCTGGAAGTATACTTCTGTGCGTGAGTTTGTAATGGATGAGTTTCCGCGAAAGCAGATAAATGCTCGTCGACGCGAAAGGGGGAGAAGTGTGGGTAAAGATGAGGGCAAAGAGCAGAAATGGAAGGAAAGTCGGTAGGATGCTGCAAGAAAAAGTAAAGAAACTCCGAAAAAATGTTCGAATTTAGCATTATATCTGTAAGGATTGTATACAGATTGTAAATTGATGTGATTCATTCCGTCAGCTAATCTTCTTGGCAGAGTGTAATTACCCATTTTTAAACCTTAGCTTTGCCAACACCAACGGCCACTGTATCACTGTATCGCCAATCAACCCAAGCCAACGATCACCTTAGAGCATTCAATTACGATTTCAATGTAAATGTGCTTCTTCCCCGTAACCACCCTACCGATCCCTTTCGACATGTATAGGCATTAGTTCAACAAATTACTACCCGAGGAATGGGCATATTTTTTCATACAACTTAAGTCCTTCAAACGTTACACAGGTCTTGCCTTGGAGTGAAAACCCAGTGGTCATTCATGACTTGGAGATAATGTATTTCCTCCGGCAATTATGAGGGTCTTTGCAAATCGTACTCGAACAATTGAGCGTCTCACTACTTAACCTAACGTAAAACTATGTCATATTAATTTTTAACAATCTAACGAATAGCATAATTTGTAGAATACTGTTGTAGTTACATATCTCTCTGTTCTAAAGCTAGAAATATAAATGATAAATTAATTACATAGTGTTAATATAAAATAATACATTGCACAGTGTTAATTTAGAAGTATAATTTTGAAATAGTATAACATGTGGGTTAAGGGTCATTAAGTACAAGAAAAACTATTTTTGTATTCTATCGTATATTCAATAGTAAACAAATACTGCTGACGAAATTAAGTAGACTGTAAAAATATACTATTATAGTTAGATCTCGTTAACAAAGAGATCTTTAACTATAGTAGTATTCTACAAATTATGCAAATCTTAATATCGTCAGATTTTAATACAACATAGTTTTACGTTGGGTTAAGTAGTGAGACGCGCTCAATTGTCGCAGTGCTCAATTGTTGCATGCGCTCAGTTGTCGCGGAACCCTTGAAAATATTCCTCTTCCCCTGGAACTTCAAGGTTTCAATAGAAGAAATCACGCTCCATTAATATGAATAAAAATCGATAAAACTACTCGCGATTTGTTCTTGATTTCAAACAAGTTTTATGTGTGAGAGTTTTTATACTTTCACGGCCCCCTTTTGCCCATAGCCCAGCTAAGGAAATTCGGATAATAAAATTATTTTTCTGCTTTATGCCACCATGAAAAAACGAAAGATTAAGGCATTACATTTTCTAGAGGTCAGCATAGGAGCCATAATTAATTTTGACGTTGAATTTCAAACTCTTATCTTACATAACAATTTTTAATATTTAAAGTGACTCAGAAACTTCACAGTTACCGCAACCTCTCAACCTGTGATTTTCATTGTCAAATATTATATACGTTTTTACACGCCTCCAACTGAGAACTATATGGAGCAAATATATCTGTGAGAAAGAATTTTGTAGCATGAAGGATAGGGAAGGAAAACTCTTATGCAAAAGAGCGGGCAGAAAGATTACAGAAATCTGAACAATTGAGTACGAGGCAAAGATTTCAGATTCCGGGCTACAATGAGTCGGGAAAAATGAGAGAAACGAAGAAATGAACCGGAAGGACGATAAAAGAGGATGGTTTATGTAAAGAAGGAAGAGGCGGGTAAACAACTTGCCTTAAACGTTGCGCGAACGATGACGGAGAGAACGAAAAAGAACGAGTGGTTAGAGAGTGGATTGTGCCTGCTAAGAAGACGAGCAAATAGCAGAGAAATTGGGGAAAAGGGAAAGCGGAAATTCTTCTACGGGATGTTGTATATGGATTGGAGTGTGTAAGATTGGAAAAACATGGAAAGAAGAGAGGAGAAGGGAATGGTTTGGGCAAAAAAGGCAATTCTTCTTCCACCTCGAAAGAAACGTGTTGACGCAATTACTCTCACCTTCCAAGTTTTCAAGTTACAGAAGACATATTTTTATTTAAAATAATTTATCATCTGCTTTTCTGTTACAACTTTATCTTCGCCTCACGGATAGAGGCAGAAAGAGAATAAGAGGAGGTATCTGAAATTTTAGAGGAAAATTGATAATTGCTCTGTTAGAATGAACAAAGCTACGTTGTCTCCTTTTCTTCCGCCTTTACATTGCTCCGCGCGTTTTCTCAGCCAAATAAAACTTTCCGCCGTTCTTTTGAAATAATAATGCCGTTCTTCCCGGCACCAGTGGCGTACCCTTGGAAAGCCCCAAAGAAGCATTAAAACTGTATTATTCATCTGACTGCGTCTTTGAAACGGCGTATAGCGGATATTTTTTCATGAATGAATCCAATCAAAGGAGACAATAATTTTTTCCGTATTTTTGGCGACGACGTAAAACAGAACTCTCCGGCAGAATATTCACGAGTTTCCAATCCTATGATTTCATTAGCGAACTGTGATAGAGATTTTGGAGAATGAATTTCATTATACCAGGCAAATTCTACAGAAAATATATTTCCTTCGTGCTTCAAGCAATTTTTAAATAGTCAAAGGATGAGCATGGTTTACTTTAAAATGAGGCTGAGAGAAATTTTGCCAAAACTTGTGTTAATTTTACTTCATAGCTAATTTCTATCAGTATTATTCCGATTTTATGGATATATTATAATAACAGCCAAAATTTAAGATAAAATTTGGATCAAATATAAATATTATTCCTAAATTAACTTAGATATTTTTATTTTTTTAAGTATGACTTTGCAACTTGAGTAGTTAAATTGAGAAGTGTATGTCATTTCACTATCAACCGCAAGTTCAGGATTACAACTACTCCATCAACGATGCAAAGATCAACTTTTTTTCCGTTTACAATGAGTCTGGAGCATAAATTTGTCCAATCTAGTATTTACTGGCAATTTTTCAGTAACCTTCCACTGGCATGACAGTTAACTACACTTCCTCTTCCGCAAAGAAATGTTCATTTGCATACCTTGTATCCTTTACTATATGATATTTTGGTGTGCAGAGGTAAATTTTTCTATCTGTTCGATATTGTACTGGTTATTTATCTAGTAACTTTGTATTCAAGATGATCAATGGTTACCTTTACAGCAAAGATTCCTAAAAGTAAATGAATGAATAAACTTTCTTCTATTATTCGAAGCTATAGTCAAAGTGAAGCTTTGGAGGAATCAATTCTAAATCAATGACTGACAAAATTAACGTAGTTTAAAATCATAAAATTCTAGTCATTGGTTTTATAATTAGTTTTCATCGAGGTAAAATTAAGAAATATTTTTAACTAAAAACAAATTCCACATTTTCTTGAAATATAAGTTTGTATCGGAAAAAAATTTGTAATTCTATTCAAACTTTCTGACAAAGAGGAAAGAAAAAACATTTCTATTAACCGTTAGCAGTAACCATTTAAAGTAATTACTGTCGGATGTTTCATACTTCCTTTGATGTCCATGTAACATGCATCAATTTTCACTGTATTCGAAAGTTATTTTGAATAAGTTTAGCGTATCGTTCCTTGCATATATTTAATGTGCATTAGAATGGTAATTTTCTATTTTGTCTTTGAAAAAGGTTGAAAATTATTCTTGGATACTCATTTTTGATGTTCATAAATATACCTCGTTAAGAAATAGAACGATAATTCATTAACTTCTTTGAGATTTGGGTGCTTCAACTGTAGACTTAATGTACGTCTGCCAGGCATTTCGTCTCGTGACGAAATTTAATAAAAGAAAAGAAAACAAAGCGAGGTATAAGAAGTATTTGAGTTGTGAAAAGTAAACCAGAATCCGTGAGCACAGTATTTACGTTCGCATTTACGTTTGCCTCGTACGATCTAACTTCTAGCAGTAACGCTAACAATGCGCATTCGCCCTCAAGTCGGAAATAATTTTTTCGCGTACAGCTGCTAAATGTTAAGGTTACTAAATTAATGAATGATAACTTTAGCTTTTGGGCTTTCTTTCACATTAATCCTCGGAATACAGCGAGAATTTCTGGAAGCATCGAAAGACATTTTCCAGTGATATTTCAAGCACGGTTGTTCCGTAAATGTTGACTAATATAATCAGCCATACAATTTTTCCTTGGCTTCAGTTAAACTCCTTGCACATTCGCTGAAAAGAGACAACTAAGAAAATCTCATCCAAACCAATCCAGTTCCATATCTTTGTTTCTTCCCTGCAGCAAGAATACCCTTTCCAAATCCCGGCAACATCTCAAACCAATCCCTCCCTTTTACTCTCTTGTAGCTACTTTCGTAGAATTCTCTCTCTCTCCACATCACCATCTCTCCCTCTCCACTCTCTAACTTCCCTCCTTCTTTTTTCCCTAATGAAGCTTTTGGCCCTGGAATGGAGAAAGAAGAGTAGCTTTGTGGACGCAAAAATTAAGACGAGTGCCACGAAGTGTAAGTAAAGGAATGAAAGCATGGAGGCGGAGGAAGGAAAGTGGGGGTGGGCTGGGATTAAGTAGAAAATGGATGTAAAGAGAAAGGGTTAGCGTAGGATAAGATTTCTCCTCCCTCACTGCCCTCCTTCAACTTATATCCCAAACAATTAAACCTCGTCGACCTTTAGGGTCTGCATCTCCATCTTCTGTCTTCCCGTGCACGTCTTCTCCGTTTAACCCCGTGTTTGCATCCCGGCGACCTCTTTTCCATCTCTCCCAGTTAATCCCCTATGATCGATCTCTCCCTATTTACTTACTCATGAGTTCGTTCAAATCTTCGTATCCTACTCCAGCGCAATCTATTTCAGCAGTTACATATTTCATCCTCAGTATTTACCCGCCTTCCCCTTTTCAGTAACTCCTCTCTAAAATGCATGTGAAGTATTTCTCTTCGTAGCAATAACGTATTCTCCTTTC
>KZ308184.1:2355404-2400782 GCA_000376725.2 Ladona fulva | reverse complement strand
ATAATAATAAATAATAAACATTAATAATTACAAAAACTTATATGAATACACTGTAACCATAGAATTCCATATTCTTATTCAGCTTTTCAGCAGTTATTAAATTTATTACCGTTTGATAGGGAAACCACGCAGAAACCCTTGAGCACTGTAATTTCAGCAGGAATAATATTTAAATGTAAATAACTACTCCCAAAACCTCAATTTAATCAATATTGTAAAAAGAATTAATGTTCACCTCACGTTTGGAAACTTTTCCGATCCCGAAATTTTAATCATTCAATTAATTATTCCTGTCATATCATCATTTGCCAGTGGTATTAGGAATAATTTAAATCAACAAGTGTCTCCATCGCTTAATTAATAGCTCGGTTTGCATTTAATCATTTTGAGGTTAATTAGTTGTGAATTGACAAGAATTACCCAATAACAGTGAAAATCCGCGTTGTTTGAAAGTTACACTCACGAGTTTCGACAAAATAACAATTTTTCGTAAAACTTAACGTTCAATATTATAGATGTGAAGAGTGATATAATAAAGGTTATATAACAAAATCCTGTCATTATACCTTTTTGAGGCAGCCTAAAATTTTCTGAGAAACTCTGCGGCCATTTTTAAACAAATTCGGAGAAGTAGCGAAAGAGGAAATTAAAGAAACCGATCGTTTTCAAAAGGAGGGAATTTTCACGACGTAAAATCCCATCAAAGAAAAGTTGCCTCAAAACCATACGTATAATTGAACACTAATAAATACGAAGGTCTACAAAACAATCCTTAATTTCGCCACTCCAAAGTTCTTCAGCAACTCCCTCTACTCCACCCGCTTAATATTTATTCCCTTGCCTTCCTGTGACCATGGGCAACGTCTTTTCGAAAGTTGGTTCCTTTATATATTTTTCCCGCTTTTAATTTTCCAGGCATGTCTCCTCGGAACGAAGACCTCTTACTTATTCCTCCCTCGCCTTGGCAAACTCCTATCCTCCCTCTATTCCTCCACAATCCCCTCCGAACCGCCCTTGTTTCAAATTCACGGCCTACTCACCTCACTCGACTCGGGAGAGAAATTGTGGAAAAAAGATGAGTTTGAGATTGAGACAGAGAGAAAGATGAGAGAAAAGGTAAAGAAAATAACAAGGAGGATATGAAAGAGAAAGCGAGGCGAAAAGGAGGACTTTAGATATAAAAGGAGGCGATTGATTGCGAAGGGAGAGGAGGTGAAATGTGAAGAATGTAGGGGAAGCGAAGAGATAAAGGTTATGACGGAATAACGCTCGAGGATACGTAGCGAAAGAGCAAAGAAATTCTGACAGAAAGCAGCGCTGCCAACCGCTGAAAGTAGATTTCGCTGAAAGGGAAGAAATTGAGAAAGATCTAATTTATGGATTACATTTTTCTTTTGGGAACTGTCATTGTTTGTAGCTGACGTTTCGTGAAATGTCAACAGAGGTAATTTAAGGAATCGCGAGTTCATATCAAAGGTAAAAAATATCGTACTTAATTTTCGACTGCATGGAGATAAATCCATTTAACAACCAGTTGATCCACAAAATACAATTCGCGTCATTAAATTGCGCCGTTATTTGCAAATGCTCTTTCACGGGAAATCTATTTCTATCGTTACCAGTGAAAACTGTCGACTCTTCCGTAAAATTCGATAGAATAATCAAAGAAAGGTCACGAAATATTTGTTTGTTACTCAAAATGTATAGCCCTTTGTACCTTTAGCCTTATTGGATTATTTTTCTTGATGTTTTTACTTCATCTTCTTTTTGTACACAACGGGAAGATTGAAAAGCCAAAATACAAACATGGAATTCCCAAAACCGAGAGGATAATGTAAAATTAGGGTAAGTGGCAATTGAATTAGAAATGCCCATATTGGTAAATATTTTTAATAACGATTTTGTGTCGTAAAATTGTAATCTATCAGCGTTCCCGAAAAATATATTTCTCATTTACCTATATAGTGATTTTAATTCATTGCTACTACATATTCTTTAATTCTGCGCTGATGGTAATTGGATGATTTTTTATACTAAGAGTTGGAGTTGAAAGTCGCTAGAAATGTATTACTTTTAAACATATGGAATGTTTAGCTGTATTTGCGTGTGAAGATACTTCGAGGAAGAAAGAGTTTTAATCCCATTGTCTGGAAAACAAAATAAAGACAGTTTGGAGAATGAAGAAAATGTGTAAACGAAAAAGCAAATCAACTCCTAAGGCTAACAAGGAAAGAAGAAATAAAAAGAAGAAAAAGGAGAAGAGGGATACGGAGTAAAGGAAAGGGTAAGAAGAATGATTGGAAGAGCGTGGAGATCGTAGCGGTGGAAGAGAGAATTCCATTGTTTAGTTTTTGGCGCGAGGAAAGAGAGGTGTGGTGGGGGAAAGTAAACCCCCTCAAGTAGTTGGGCGAGTTGTGAAAGCAGATAAAGGATGAGTAAAAGAGACATAGGGAAAGGGGAAGAGGGAGGTGAAGGAGGAGGACAGTGATGCCATAAAATGAAGAGTGTTGCAGAAGAGAGATAGCGTGAAGGTCTAAAAAAGGTGTAGCTGAAGAAAAGGGTGTGGAGTGAGAATAAAGACACTTGGGAGCCTCTTATGGAAGAGGGAGCAGTCGGCATCGGTGATGGAAGAGATGAGTGAGAACAAATTTTAAAGGAAAGTTTTTAATTTTGTTGGAACAACTGCTACTCAGATAAGAAAATGTGAGGAATAAAGGGGAAGAAGAGTCCACAAAGGAGAAAGAGGAGGAGAATATGTAATGACTGAGAATGAACGAGAAAGAATTGATAAAAAATATATACGGTGACTGAAGGCACCATAGAGTGCTGACAGAGCACCTTCTGAAAGTTAGAGGTGACATCTATGGAAGGTAAAAAATGTTTTTTTCCATTGGGTATTGAATATACACGACATACAATTCTAAAAGTGGGGTGCATATAATTTTTATTGAAGGTGCTTCCATGATAGAACAAGAATTTTAAGATGATAGAGCGAAATTCGAACTAGAGCAGAAAACTAGTAGGATTAACCATGGAAGGAGATGCTTAAGGAGTTTGTGAGGGTGAGGTGGAGGATGAGACCAAGGAAAGGATTTTGTAGCAACTGGAGTGCAGTAGAAGCTAACTAACCAGCAGCAACGACATTATCCGGAGGAACAAGTCCATGGGCAAAGGAGATTCCGGGGAGTGGAAGAGCCGAGGGAAGTTCCTCCGCGAGCAAAAAGGAAAACGGAGCAGAAGGATTTGCTGGACCAGTGATGTACTGGGACTAACGTTTGGGAAAGGGAGTTGGGAGGTGGAATGAGGGTGTGCAAGTCTGTGGGATTGGGAGTGGCTGGTTGGAAATAAATTTGGAGAAGGAGTGAATTGGATGTATTAGATCGGAAGAGATGTTGGAGGATTGGAGGAGAGGGGGTTAGTAAAGAGAGGAGGTTAGTAAACTTGACGGAATGAATGGCGAAGAGGGTGGCGGAATGGAAGGAGAACTAACTAAGGCGTCTGATGGTGTGCTATGCGGAAAGGAAGAGGAAAGGGTGGGTGAAAAGGTGGACGAAAAAATAGGAAGAGATGTTATTGTAGGTTGTTGTTGCAAGGATAAAAGTAAGAATTTTAGGAGTAGAGGACGAGGGAGAGAATAGCTTTACGAGGAGTAAAACTAAGTTGATGAAGGGAAGAGAGATCACTGACGTGGAAACTATTGTGTTGAGGCGAAATGGAGACAGGAATTTGGCGAATGAGGTGGTTTCACTAGAAATGATTCAGGGTGGATGTATTCTCCTGAAAGAGGAAGAGCAGAAAGAACGGAGTGACTGAATTCCTCCTTCTAATAAAGTACATTTAAAGTGGTCTTAATTGTAATTAGACGCAATCGCATCAGCTCTTCCAATCGTAAGATGTGAACATGAATTTTTACTCGATATCCATATTTACAAAAGAGGCATTAATATTTCTCTTTTCTGAACATTGAAAGCAATCAGGGAATTAAAATTTCTGACAGATATCTTGAAGAAATTAAGTACGGCAGATTGATGTTTTCAAACGATGGAACTAAAATGTCCACTTCATTTATTTACAACCGATCAGTTTATGAATATCTGATTATTTGAAAAATTATGCTTTTGATTATCCTCTTACTATCCCTGATATAGATTTATGAAAAATATTCCAGTCTCTTCAGGATAGAGAAACAGGATAAGAATCAGGAGTAGCAACAACGTTCAAATTAGTCTATGTTTTAGCTGACCTTCTTCTCCATAATCATAACAAAAACCCTTCAATATGCTTCGATTTGCATTTGCCACATTTACTGATCGAACTTTTCGAAAGCACTTCCTAAAGAATATTCTAATACATTGTCAATCTATTTCTCTTCCATTTCCATTTCTCCCTCTTCCTTAAAATGTCATCACTTCAAGACAATTATCTTACCAAATCCTGTATAAATTCATATTTTCAAAAATTAATTGAATTTTTTTTTAGATGCGATGCTTAATTAGGCAACAAAAGTCAAAAATTCTTTTATGTAAATTAAATATCTTATTGAACAAAAATCTATATTTTCCACTCAAAACAGGAAATAAATATTTTTAAGAGGTAACGATAATAATTTCATATCCTTTCTTATTTATCTCTGAAAGAAGATCTTAAACACAAACTGAGAATCTACAATGAGGAAGTACCAGAAATAACAAGTCTAATGAAGAAATGTCGACAAAGCGGAAAACGGAGATCAGACATTAAACAAAATACATAATTAGGTATATAAATGATAGCTAGAATGAATCCAAAGGAAGCAAAGAGAAGATACAAAGGAAAAAGTGGCAGAGGTGGCGTGAGGTTAAAAAGAAGAACAGGAAACGAAGAAAGTGTAAGGGGAAAGATTCATAAAGAATTGCGTGGAAAGAGGTAGCGACAGACCATCGAATTGTGTAGATGAGGAGAATGAGAGAGGAAGCGAAGAGAGAAGCTCAAAGAGACAGAAATTAATGGGGCTGAAAGGATAAGAGAGAAGGAAAAATGGGAAGGATTGAGAAGAAAAGTCGGCGAGAAAGATGCGGAGATGGCAAGAAGAGGATAACAAGGTGAATCCGATAAGGAGGGAGAGGAGATGTATTTCCTGAGAAGGCGGTTCAAACGCCGACTCTTCCTGACAAAGACCGAAGACGGAGGATGCACGCGAAGGAGGAAAGAACAAAGCTGGTATTTTTCATCATCAAGACTCAAGGGTTTCCTACTCCTCCCCTTCACACCCCCTCTCTCGATCTACTATCCTCTCTTCTCTACACGCAGAAAGCCTCGTACAAATCTTATCCCCTTAGCTTTATTTTTTTCTTTCAACGCTCAACTACTCTCAGCCCTCCAGACGTTTTACGTAATCCCTTACTTGGGGTTATGGCGGCATTGAAATTGACCGGTCATCCGTTTATGCTACCCTACGCCGCCTCGGAAAAATATTTGCGCGAATTTTTCAGCTGAAACCCAAATGGGGACGGGAGATGAAATATTGTCCTGGAGATTTAAGGCCTGCCTTTTCCTTTTTTTGCGCCTTTCTAAGGGTGTACCTAAGACGCATGTTATTAGAGGATTGCATGAATTTTGTATCATTCTCCTTACTAATCTCGATTTTTGATATTTTTATTACCGATTTAGTCTAGAATGGAAAGTGTTGAATGTATTCCTCAGAGCCTTTTCCCTACGTTTTAGGCCTAATAAACCATTTTAAATGCAGAAAATTGAATACCAACATTTTGCTGTCATACTAATTTTTTCCTAATTCTTTTATTGAAACATGCGTATTTTATGCCACATGTAGGAATTTAAACTCTGGAGTACCTCGGGAGTCAATGACGCAGAAATAGTATCTAAAATAAGGAAAGAAAGAGTTTACTGCAATAAATAAAATATTCGCGCAATATTTTGAAAAGATATTGATAACACCTGATATTATTCGAGGATGGCGATGGTTTATTACAGAGGTAGAAAAGACGGAATAGTTGGAAGAGTCGGATTCCTGATTAACAACAAATAGAAGATTAATGTGGAGGAAATAGAGAGTGTTTCTGACAGAATATCCAAGCTCATACTAAAGACATAAGAGCTCTGTTCACTTCATTCAAGTTCACGTCTTGCCGGGGCAAGTGGTTGAGAGGAAATCCTACCAGAATCTCGGCACTGAATATGATCGTTAGGATAATGATAAGGATCCCCACAACTGTAAAATCATTGCGGGCGATTTTTACCGCTCTCGTAAATAAGATAGAAACGTATGATGCCGTCGCAGGACTATGTCGCAATACAGACTGGGCCAGAGAAGTGAATGAGATCGCTTAGCAGAGTTTGTAGAATGCGCCAAAATGTACATAACGAACAAATACTTCAAGAAGAATCGCACATGATTGTGGACATGGAGAGGTATCAATGGAGTTAATAACGAAATAGACTACATATCGATAAACAAACTGAACAACTTCGAAACCGGAAGCGGCCACGAAATTGTAAGATATAGATTGAAAATTGACCTCCGTATTGAGCGACAGGGGTTGATTTTCTGGAAGAAGCAAGAAATAAACATCGAAAAACTAAAAGAAAACAAGAAAGACTACCACACCAAGAAGATCGAAGGATAGCAATCTCAGCGACAGTACCCGGCAAACTATGAAATAATGAAAGGAACCTAAGAACTTGGTCACACCAAAAGATGAGATCAATTACGCCGAAATTTGCAAGTCTAACAAAACAGCAATGAAGAAAGAGTTGAGAAATTTCAACAAAAGAAGAGTGCAAGAAGCTATAGAGAATAATAAAAGCATGAAGAAGACCAGACAACGCCTAGCGATGATAAAGAAACAGATCTTAGCCGTTCACAAAGATGATGGCATAACTATTTGCAACTGACAAATAATACTGAGGATAGTAGCAGAATACCTCAGTAATTTTTACAAGAATACAGAAAATGTTGAAGAGGAGAACTTAGAGGTATTCCAAATCTCAAGAAATTCACCATCTATTCTCCAAGGAGTCATAGTGGCGGTCTTACAGGCGGTCAATGAATGCGAGGTGCCACTCGTACTCAACTTCGTGGACTACGCACAGTCCTTTGATTCGATAACTACTTCTTCTACAATTGAAGGCCTTGCAAAACAAGGGATAGATACACAGGATAAACGTCTTCTACGCAGTAGTTACAAGAATGCTACAGCCTCCATAATGCTGCATGATGAACTGAAGAATTAAGGATCGAGAAGAGAGTTATACAAGGTGACTTTCCTTTGCCAATCTTTTTTACTGCCGTTATAGAAGAAATTTTAAAACGTTAAACTGGGAAAAGGAGGGTTTACGGATAAATGGAGAGTACATCAGTCATCTGCGTGATTGCAAATGATACTATACCGTATACTATACCTATACTATTACAGTACCCTGAACAAGTACCTCCAAAACTTCAAGAGATACCTCTTGATGTCCGTTCAGAACACATATACCTGGAAACAACAGGGGAGGAGAACAGGATTAATGAAGTGAATCAAAGTGAAATTTTACTGAAGGGGCTTCGGAAACGCTCATATTCTTAAGTCAAAAATTCTAATGGTTTTGAAGAGGTAGGTCTTCAACCAATAAATTTAACCAGTGACGAGCTATGATACTCGAACATGCGTTAAACACAGTAATAACTAAGCAACTCCAGAAAACTCCGGGAAATATGGAACGAAAAATACTAAAAATGGATAAGAGCAGGCCATGTTGCACTAAGGAAAGACAACCGTTGGACATCAGGAGTTCCCAACTGAACACCAAGAGATACGAAGAGACCAAGAAGAAAACCAAAGGACCGATTGAACAAAGACAACATAATGAAAATCGTAGATTAAATTACTGTTATTCGAAGCAACTTTGTTAAACATGCATTTTATTTATCACCGTGTTGATTCATCCTGTATTCACTTATGCCTTAGGTCTGTAACAAATTTTAGACAACCTAAGCACTTAAAGAGAACACCAATGTTCACCATAACAATTTTAATTTATTTTCTGTATTCACTTAAACGGAATAAGTATCATTGTTTATATTGGCTCACTGCACTCACGTTGACGTTGCATTTCTTTTAAATTTTCCAGAGCTAATGAAGTGGAACTCGAAAACGAAACAAGTGCCCCTCAGCTCTACGGCCATAAATATCAAGGAAAGCAATTTCCGTCGTATCGCGTGAACCCGTTTCTGCTCCCATCAATTGATCGTAGGTGAAAAGGAAACTTTCCTAGAAACTTCACTGCATCGAAAGTGTTTATCTGGCTGTATTAACGTTTAGCAGACAGGGTTTCTCTCACTCTTTCCTTTTTCTACACCCTTCCCTCCTCTATTCCTCTCTTTATCAATCGTTTCATCGTCCTGGACCAAATAAAAAACACATTTTTCCGCAGCAATAAATCTTGTTTGCTCCAAAGCTTCCGTAGCGACCCTTTTAAGCGACCCAATTGCACACCCACCTGGGCTCAAAATCACACGTATACGATCCATTCGTCTTCAGCCTTCCCGACGCCAACACCCACGAGCGACGAACCTGGCAAACAATCCCCCTTCATCCTCCACTCAACCCGATACTGCTCCAGCTTCCTCATCTCTCTTCCTCCTCCTGTATCTCCTTTCTTCGAACACGTCCTATATCTGCTGCAACCTCTCTATATCTACCCATTTCATTCCCTTTCTGCCTGTATCTTTATTTTTCCCTCTTTTCTCTTTGCTGTTTCCCTCTCTCCTATTCCTTGAACTCGCTCTCCCAACTCAATTTCCTTCGTGCACCGGACTAACAAGTGTGTGCTCCTAACACAGACGGTCGTTAAACACGGTTTGTTTGCCTCCAAATGCGAGTTTGAATGCAGATTTTGTATAACTAGACCGAAAAATATAACAATGGGTCGCTGGCTTGGTTTAAGAAAATGCTCGAAGTCATTGCTGAATTTTGGAGTCGATGAATACTCTGAATTCTTTCTAATAAAGGATTTTAATTCAGGATAACTCGATATGATTTCCAGTTATCAATAAACTGTTGAATGATTAAGAATGTCATTCACAAACAATGATTCATATATTTCCTTCAAAGAGGAAACCTTCATTTTGGCATGTTGGCTTCCGTCTCTAGTCAAAAAATGTTTATCGCTATTTTAAATAGTTACTCAAATGGCAGGTAATTTCTAAAAAAAACCATGTCAAAATCCTCCATGCAATAAAAATTTCGGTTCTGTCACAAGTTCACCTTATTTTTTCAGAATNCGCAATTACTCTCACCTTCCAAGTTTTCAAGTTACAGAAGACATATTTTTATTTAAAATAATTTATCATCTGCTTTTCTGTTACAACTTTATCTTCGCCTCACGGATAGAGGCAGAAAGAGAATAAGAGGAGGTATCTGAAATTTTAGAGGAAAATTGATAATTGCTCTGTTAGAATGAACAAAGCTACGTTGTCTCCTTTTCTTCCGCCTTTACATTGCTCCGCGCGTTTTCTCAGCCAAATAAAACTTTCCGCCGTTCTTTTGAAATAATAATGCCGTTCTTCCCGGCACCAGTGGCGTACCCTTGGAAAGCCCCAAAGAAGCATTAAAACTGTATTATTCATCTGACTGCGTCTTTGAAACGGCGTATAGCGGATATTTTTTCATGAATGAATCCAATCAAAGGAGACAATAATTTTTTCCGTATTTTTGGCGACGACGTAAAACAGAACTCTCCGGCAGAATATTCACGAGTTTCCAATCCTATGATTTCATTAGCGAACTGTGATAGAGATTTTGGAGAATGAATTTCATTATACCAGGCAAATTCTACAGAAAATATATTTCCTTCGTGCTTCAAGCAATTTTTAAATAGTCAAAGGATGAGCATGGTTTACTTTAAAATGAGGCTGAGAGAAATTTTGCCAAAACTTGTGTTAATTTTACTTCATAGCTAATTTCTATCAGTATTATTCCGATTTTATGGATATATTATAATAACAGCCAAAATTTAAGATAAAATTTGGATCAAATATAAATATTATTCCTAAATTAACTTAGATATTTTTATTTTTTTAAGTATGACTTTGCAACTTGAGTAGTTAAATTGAGAAGTGTATGTCATTTCACTATCAACCGCAAGTTCAGGATTACAAATACTCCATCAACGATGCAAAGATCAACTTTTTTTCCGTTTACAATGAGTCTGGAGCATAAATTTGTCCAATCTAGTATTTACTGGCAATTTTTCAGTAACCTTCCACTGGCATGACAGTTAACTACACTTCCTCTTCCGCAAAGAAATGTTCATTTGCATACCTTGTATCCTTTACTATATGATATTTTGGTGTGCAGAGGTAAATTTTTCTATCTGTTCGATATTGTACTGGTTATTTATCTAGTAACTTTGTATTCAAGATGATCAATGGTTACCTTTACAGCAAAGATTCCTAAAAGTAAATGAATGAATAAACTTTCTTCTATTATTCGAAGCTATAGTCAAAGTGAAGCTTTGGAGGAATCAATTCTAAATCAATGACTGACAAAATTAACGTAGTTTAAAATCATAAAATTCTAGTCATTGGTTTTATAATTAGTTTTCATCGAGGTAAAATTAAGAAATATTTTTAACTAAAAACAAATTCCACATTTTCTTGAAATATAAGTTTGTATCGGAAAAAAATTTGTAATTCTATTCAAACTTTCTGACAAAGAGGAAAGAAAAAACATTTCTATTAACCGTTAGCAGTAACCATTTAAAGTAATTACTGTCGGATGTTTCATACTTCCTTTGATGTCCATGTAACATGCATCAATTTTCACTGTATTCGAAAGTTATTTTGAATAAGTTTAGCGTATCGTTCCTTGCATATATTTAATGTGCATTAGAATGGTAATTTTCTATTTTGTCTTTGAAAAAGGTTGAAAATTATTCTTGGATACTCATTTTTGATGTTCATAAATATACCTCGTTAAGAAATAGAACGATAATTCATTAACTTCTTTGAGATTTGGGTGCTTCAACTGTAGACTTAATGTACGTCTGCCAGGCATTTCGTCTCGTGACGAAATTTAATAAAAGAAAAGAAAACAAAGCGAGGTATAAGAAGTATTTGAGTTGTGAAAAGTAAACCAGAATCCGTGAGCACAGTATTTACGTTCGCATTTACGTTTGCCTCGTACGCTCTAACTTCTTGCAGTAACGCTAACAATGCGCATTCGCCCTCAAGTCGGAAATAATTTTTTCGCGTACAGCTGCTAAATGTTAAGGTTACTAAATTAATGAATGATAACTTTAGCTTTTGGGCTTTCTTTCACATTAATCCTCGGAATACAGCGAGAATTTCTGGAAGCATCGAAAGACATTTTCCAGTGATATTTCAAGCACGGTTGTTCCGTAAATGTTGACTAATATAATCAGCCATACAATTTTTCCTTGGCTTCAGTTAAACTCCTTGCACATTCGCTGAAAAGAGACAACTAAGAAAATCTCATCCAAACCAATCCAGTTCCATATCTTTGTTTCTTCCCTGCAGCAAGAATACCCTTTCCAAATCCCGGCAACATCTCAAACCAATCCCTCCCTTTTACTCTCTTGTAGCTACTTTCGTAGAATTCTCTCTCTCTCCACATCACCATCTCTCCCTCTCCACTCTCTAACTTCCCTCCTTCTTTTTTCCCTAATGAAGCTTTTGGCCCTGGAATGGAGAAAGAAGAGTAGCTTTGTGGACGCAAAAATTAAGACGAGTGCCACGAAGTGTAAGTAAAGGAATGAAAGCATGGAGGCGGAGGAAGGAAAGTGGGGGTGGGCTGGGATTAAGTAGAAAATGGATGTAAAGAGAAAGGGTTAGCGTAGGATAAGATTTCTCCTCCCTCACTGCCCTCCTTCAACTTATATCCCAAACAATTAAACCTCGTCGACCTTTAGGGTCTGCATCTCCATCTTCTGTCTTCCCGTGCACGTCTTCTCCGTTTAACCCCGTGTTTGCATCCCGGCGACCTCTTTTCCATCTCTCCCAGTTAATCCCCTATGATCGATCTCTCCCTATTTACTTACTCATATAAAGCCTCCTCAGATATCTTGCTCTTGATATATCTCTGAGATCAATTGCTGGGCTTTCAATTTCCTTCCTCATGAGTTCGTTCAAATCTTCGTATCCTACTCCAGCGCAATCTATTTCAGCAGTTACATATTTCATCCTCAGTATTTACCCGCCTTCCCCTTTTCAGTAACTCCTCTCTAAAATGCATGTGAAGTATTTCTCTTCGTAGCAATAACGTATTCTCCTTTCATTCCATATTCACATTCTGTGTTTACTATTTTTGCAACCTCGTTACCTGACTACGTTACTTACATAAATTCTAGCGTACTTCACTTTATTTATATTTAGATAANGAAGAGACCAAGAAGAAAACCAAAGGACCGATTGAACAAAGACAACATAATGAAAATCGTAGATTAAATTACTATTATTCGAAGCAACTTTGTTAAACAAGCATTTTATTTATCACCGTGTTGATTCATCCTGTATTCACTTATGCCTTAGGTCTGTAACAAATTTTAGACAACCTAAGCACTTAAAGAGAACACCAATGTTCACCATAACAATTTTAATTTATTTTCTGTATTCACTTAAACGGAATAAGTATCATTGTTTATATTGGCTCACTGCACTCACGTTGACGTTGCATTTCTTTTAAATTTTCCAGAGCTAATGAAGTGGAACTCGAAAACGAAACAAGTGCCCCTCAGCTCTACGGCCATAAATATCAAGGAAAGCAATTTCCGTCGTATCGCGTGAACCCGTTTCTGCTCCCATCAATTGATCGTAGGTGAAAAGGAAACTTTCCTAGAAACTTCACTGCATCGAAAGTGTTTATCTGGCTGTATTAACGTTTAGCAGACAGGGTTTCTCTCACTCTTTCCTTTTTCTACACCCTTCCCTCCTCTATTCCTCTCTTTATCAATCGTTTCATCGTCCTGGACCAAATAAAAAACACATTTTTCCGCAGCAATAAATCTTGTTTGCTCCAAAGCTTCCGTAGCGACCCTTTTAAGCGACCCAATTGCACACCCACCTGGGCTCAAAATCACACGTATACGATCCATTCGTCTTCAGCCTTCCCGACGCCAACACCCACGAGCGACGAACCTGGCAAACAATCCCCCTTCATCCTCCACTCAACCCGATACTGCTCCAGCTTCCTCATCTCTCTTCCTCCTCCTGTATCTCCTTTCTTCGAACACGTCCTATATCTGCTGCAACCTCTCTATATCTACCCATTTCATTCCCTTTCTGCCTGTATCTTTATTTTTCCCTCTTTTCTCTTTGCTGTTTCCCTCTCTCCTATTCCTTGAACTCGCTCTCCCAACTCAATTTCCTTCGTGCACCGGACTAACAAGTGTGTGCTCCTAACACAGACGGTCGTTAAACACGGTTTGTTTGCCTCCAAATGCGAGTTTGAATGCAGATTTTGTATAACTAGACCGAAAAATATAACAATGGGTCGCTGGCTTGGTTTAAGAAAATGCTCGAAGTCATTGCTGAATTTTGGAGTCGATGAATACTCCGAAGTCTTTCTAATAAAGGATTTTAATTCAGGATAACTCGATATGATTTCCAGTTATCAATAAACTGTTGAATGATTAAGAATGTCATTCACAAACAATGATTCATATATTTCCTTCGAAGAGGATACCTTCATTTTGGCGTGTTGGCTTCCGTCTCTAGTCAAAAATTTTAATCGCTATTTTAAATAGTTACTCAAATGGCAGGTAATTTCTAAAAAAAACCATGTCAAAATCCTCCATGCAATAAAAAGTTCGGTTTTGTCACAAGTTCACCTTATTTTTTCAGAATATAAGACAAATAACGCCCATCTTTTAAAATCACCTTACCACTTAAAGTGGAAGTTTTTTCATTATTTTATGTATGTTTTCAATTGTCAATAACAAGTTAACTTGGTTTAAATATACGCACAATATATGAAATACTCTCCTACTATTTTGTTTCGTAACTATACATGAAGTACTGGACCATCGCAACAATTGGTGATGATGAATCTTAAATTAGAATTCAGATTTTGAGATCCCAGGTACCAATTGACTATAATTACATTATATTTTTAAACTAAAAGAAATTACTCAAGTTCTTTTCACTATATAAAACATTTTCGCCGGAAATTCCTAAAAGAGATTTAAAATGTCCAAATAAAGAGTATAAGTAAATATAAAATTATGTTACCGGAGAAACCTTAAGGTAAAAGATAAAATTATATCTAATACATAACTCCTACCACACACCTTCATCCTCATTCGATAACTGTGCATGAAGGGAATTAAACCTCTTTTTCTAAATGTAAATAACACAATTAAATAGAATGGAAATTACCTCGAGTTCCCAATTATTAAACCTAATATATCTTTTCGATTTTTTCATCACAAGCGATCCTGTATAAATCCATGCAGAATTCAAATATAAAGCAAGATCTTTGAAAAGAGGCATTTTCATAACTGGGTAATCACTTATCCAAAGTCAATTTAGGAATACTAATAAGTCTCTACTTTGAACTTTGTGGTATAATTATATTAAGGCCTTCGGCATTCGAATATTGAATTTTACCAATAAAGCAACCTTTTCGAAGCGCTGAGAAAAGAGAAATATTACAGCACCAAATCAATACTGTATCGTAAATTAGAGCTCCTACGCACGACACCCACCCTTTATAACGGTCAAAACCTCAGTATGATTTCGCCAATCTATTTTACATTCCCGATACCAACGCCGATTCGCCTTCTTGGAAACCATACTCGATCCTATTTATCCGAATACCTAAATCCTCCCAAACACGCGGACCACAGCGAGCCTAACCTTTGACACATTGGAGAGAATCGTCAGAGACCCCCTCCCATCGCTTCCATAATGGATTGCACCGTCTTTCTCTCTATCTCTCCAATCCTCGGCGGCAAAAGCATGCGATGATAAAGCCGTGGGTCGAGGCTGATTTAAATGGAAATGCGTACCTTTATATGGAAGGAACGTAAAAGCGTGAGCGGAGAAAGATGTAAGAGGACGACGGATAGTAAACGTGGAAAGAGAGTTGTAAGGGGGAAGGAGGAAAGTACTGAGTATGGTGTCGGGAAAGGAACTGTTTGTGTAATCTACGACCTGGGCTTTTGCCTTCCCTCCCTCCGTCTCACTCGCACTCCCATTCCACATTCTCACCGCCTCCTCACAAAGCATTTGTATACACTACGGAGTCTGGCATTGTGAGCGTGCACGTGTGGAAAAGTGTGGAGGTGAGCTACGACTCCTTCTGTACCTGTGTGTGTGGGTGTGAGTCGTATTTGTGTAGTTCGTACGCTGCCAGGGGTTTCGCTGAGAATGGAAGGAGGGTGAGTACGAATGTGCAAGAGCAAGTAGGCGTTCGAAAGTGGTCTGGAGAATGAGGTTTATGGAGTGGAAGGGGTTAGTCTTGTATACCGCTGGTTACCGCGTAAAAATGGGAAGGAAGGAAAGTGTAGCGATTGGACTGCTCCGCGTGTTATCTCCAAGGGGTTGACGACGTCGCAGTCTTCTCGACGAGGAAAAAAGAAGGCGTCGAATGTAACATCGCGATGTCCCAGCCAGGTGACTCCCGTTAGCGGTGAGCCCGCTTCTTCCCTCGTTCTGTTCTTCTGCTCCGCACCCTCGAGTTTCGTCTCTTCGTCTTCATTACCTGTCTATATCGCTATTACCAATTCCGGATGCGTTTCGACGCCTTGAAATGTCAGCGCGACTCTCCTGACTTATGCGTCGCAGCTGACGTAATAACGGTGGAAATTTTCCATTCGAGGATTCCATTCATCGAGATGTACGCAAAAATTGAGTGAAGCGAAAAATATACGGAAGAAATTCTACTCTATAACTGAATTTCGCCCAACATGTCTATATTTGATCACCTAATGAGAGAAACGAATGACAAAGCTATGACGTTTAAGTTCCATTTATAACTTCCACTCGTGGTTTCTTTCTTGACCGTTCTTCTATTTCTAAATAATAGCGTAATTTCTTTCCACAAAACTTCTCCGTCATTTAGAATTTCCTGTGGAAATACAAAGCTCGTTCCTTTCGTTGGCTCCTCAATTTTAATTATTCTATTTTTTAATTGAATCTTGTATAAGATATTAAGCAGAGAATTTAAACTAAAAAACCTCTTCCGTTCCAACATGGTCTCCTCCTCTTTGTGCTGTGAAATTAACTTTTTCTCAAAATAGGAATTAATCGATTCCCACTGAGTTTTGATTGTTAACTAAGTATTCCGTAAGTAAGCTAACTGATCGTATATTGAAAATTCTTTGAGATTATCATGGTGAAGAGTTTTACCTATAACCTATACTATTTACCTATAACCTATACCTATTTCCATTCACAAATTTATTCATGTTTTTATAAATAACATTGACGACAGGTCAGATGGAAGAATAGACCTTTCAGTCTCAATCTCGTCTTAATAAAGACCTAGTAATAATACTCTAATATCCTCTCTCTACTGTCAGTACAGAAAATAAAATTCGATGTTTCCATGGAGTAGTTGGAATTCCATTAATTTACCCATGGATTCCTCTTTCATGCGTGCAATTCTTTCTTTCTTCACTTCCACAGCGACTTATTTTCTTTCTCGCCTCGGATTGTCATCGTTTCATGTTGTTCTCTCCTTTTGTCGTTTTCTTTGTTTCCTATCCTTTATCCAGCGCGTCCCTATTTCCACCTGCCAATTGTATACCTCTCTTTCGCGTTCCGTCATGCCTCTGCTCATATCACTCCTTACCCCTTCCTCTCTTTTCCTCTTTCCTTCAAAGTTCACCTCCTCTGACGAATCCTTCTCATCTTTCCACTTCCATGCACCGGAAGATTTGAGTTCGACTTGTTTGTTTGCTTAGGACTACATACAGAGGGCACCAAAACCGTCTTAGCCCCTTTCTCCCCGCCCATCTCTCGCCTCCTCACGTCTCTCACCAGCTCCTCATTCTTGGAATCGTTCCATCAGGATAGGAGGACTTTGCCTTATTGTCTCTGTAGCAGTGTGTTTATTCGCTCGCTTGGTTTTAGCGAGGTTTAGCGTCTTCCTATTGTATGATTTTGTCTGTAGTAGAACATGCAATAAGAAGGTCGTGTTCACAGCTGTTATCATTACGAACGCAAGTAGGGGTCGTAGATTTCAGAAAATTTTACGATCTACTTTTCCTTTGGCGTTGTTCCCTGATGAGAATGAAGCTGATTATTCTCAACGGATAATTTAATTTAGCTTGTTATCTTTTTTTTCGCCGTAATTTTGATATATTTAATTAAAACGCTATAAGATAATTTGTGAAGATCATATCGATTATTTTTCACTGAGAATATTACAATTTTGATTTATTTCATAACACTACATGCCATGGGCTAGCTTAATTTATTTTCACATTCTCTAGATTAAACCTGCGGCCCTCAGTCAGACTTCGCCCAATCGCTATTTTTCTTTGGACCGCGGACTATTTCTAAGTTGTATGAAAATTTCCAAATAGCAAGATTAAGTATAACTAAAGACTTTGCTTTAAATATATAATTTGCTTTGTTTTGAATTTGCTTTGCTTTAACTTTGCTTTAAATATACCAATGGCAAGCATGTAAAGATACGAATTTGTTGAAACACGGAGAAGAGTCTTAATCCAAAAGAATATATTTGGTCCTCAGTGCATTCATATTCTCGTCCGCAGACCTAAAATGCTTTTCCCTACCTTGCCCGCTCACCAAATAACACCTACTCTAAACGAACTGATTGGATTCTCACGGACTGGAATTGCTATAGATACTGAATTCCAAAAAAAAATAAAAATTTTGCCTAAAGATGAATTTTGTGTTATTCAACTAGCATTTATATAGGTCATAGATACATATGAGATATTAGAAAGAGTTTTACCGTTAAACTATATGCTAATTTGACAATTAACATATGTTGATTTAACATTTCATATTATTCTTGTTAATGTGCAAGAAGAAATGGTAATTTACAAGAGCAAACAAAGAATCGTATATCTATAACATACGTTTCTCGTTTTCGTTTTTTTTTTTTAATTTTTAACTTTTAGTGAGAGGTCATTTTAATCATATATGTAATCATCGTGTATAATTGAGATTGAATAAATTCAACTGATAAAACCATAGCAATAATTTAAATTAGATGTGGAATGAAGTGGTAATTGACTTCATTGTAACACTTAATTTAATGTAACACTCGGTATTAATCTAGCAGCAAATGAGTTTTATGGAGTAAATTATGTCGCAGACAAATGAATAAGGGTGAACTTGATTTTATTATTACAATTTTTCAGATTTTGGCAAAATTTTTGCGTTGAATGATTTATATAAAGTAATTTTCAAACGCGTTAATAACTGTTATGGTATAGCTTTTTCCGATTGCATTGCTCAGATTATTGAAGTAAAATTGATTAATCGAAATTAAACGAAAAATTTCTCGACACAGCAATTAATAATAACAAGATCTCATTTAATATCTTCCAACCTATTCCAATTAATCCTCCTCCAATTTTGGACTTTCATTTCTCAGGCAGCAGCACTGTGATAATTTAATAATGCACGTGGACACGGGCGTAATTGTAATCCCATTCATGGGGAAAAAATATTAAGCGTTAATTTTAACGCTGTAAACTCGAAATTGATTGGCTTCGTTTGTTTGCGCTCGTGATTGCTTTTAAAAAACAAAGAAGACCTGTTTCTGCTTTTTTCTTAATGCGACATTTCTCTCAGCGGCCCCTAATCCATAGTGTTCAACCTTAATGTTGTCATTTAATTACCATTCCCGCGCAGTTTTGCATGAACAAGATCCCGGGCGCCTAAAAATCCCCTCGCCTTTTCTTTATTTCCTGCTTAAAAACACGGCCGGAACCCCGAGCGACTCTTACTCGAAGCAATTCGTCCTCTCGGCCCATCCCCTATTTTTCCATCCCTTACATCCTCATCTCCACTTCTTCGCCTCTTTTCTAACTGCTCCTTCCTTCCAAGACCCTCAGCCCACAAATCTTCCCGAGGCTCCATTCTACTCTTAGCACCCACCGCCTCCTTGCATCCTTCACCCCTATCTCCCTCTCCCTCTTCAACCTTACCCCTCCGAGCCACTATCCCTTGTCACCCTCAAACCCCTTATACACCTCATCCCGAGGCTTATACTTCTTCCCTCGCCGCACCCCTTTCACCACCTCTTCTTTTCCCCTCATGGCACCGTTCACCCAAAACACCTTACCTCCCACCCCATTCCTCCCTCCGCGCTGACATTTGTGACATGTTTATGTTGGGGATTTGCATAATGCGTCCCGGGTTCTTGTCTCTCACTCAACCCAGTGGACAGATCCACGCCCCCTCCCCGCCGAGAGAGTGGGAGGAAGAAATAAGGGGCGGGAGGGGTTTTAAAAGGTTTTTCGGAGGTAGTGAAGGATAGGGGGTGTTAAGGAGTATAAGTATGGAAGAAGGGAAGGGTAAGATTTGGAAGGATATGGAGAATGTGGGGAATACAGTGCTGAGAGGCGAGCTTGCGAAAGGTGTAAGGATAGACGTGGAAGGAATTAAAGAGCGGGATGATGAAGTGGGTAAGTAACGTCGGTAGGGGGTAAAAATAGAAGTCTTCCTGTAAACTTGCGAGGAAAAAAATTCCAGAAGCTTAAAAGAATGGAAATGGAGGAAGGAATTCGGTCCGTCTCACTCCTAGTGAAGCATGAGGCTATGTATCTCCTCTGTGTTTTGTATATGTGTTTGTGAATGGGGGTTTTCGTATCGTTCTGACTGCTTTCCCGAGCGCAATCTTCCTTTAGCCACGTTAGTCCTTTCTTTAACAAAAGAGTGGCAAAAAGTATTCGTACGTCTCCTCAAATAAACGAGATTATGCAAGTAAGTTAGTGCCTCGTTTCGAGTGTAATGTTTGGCGATGAAATATTCCGGAAAACTTTTGAGTTGAAACCCAAGTTTCTTTCTAAAGCTCTCCGAGGAAGGAAGCTGAATTCCGATAGCGAATGAATTAGCGCATACTTTTCTCACGAAGACTTGTTAAAAGTTTTATTCTAGATTACTTAGTTACCAAACAATTTACTCGTTCTAATAAACATTTGATTTATTTATTTGACGCTATTTGTCGGTTGATCTAAGAAAGTAGAAAGTGTAAGGGATATAATTACAGAAGTTTTACGGAAATGTTTGATTTCAAATGGATAAATTTCACGTTAAAAATCGTTAAAAATTGTTAACCCCTTCCTAGTTAGAATAATTTATGTGATTTCCGTTTCGTGGCCGGAAAGGGAATTGAAGATTTTACTATATTATTAGAATATTTTTGAGAAATCATATCTTTCTCTTAAGATATAACTTCCTTTGCTGTGATACATGCCACTGGTTACCTCTAGGAGCAAGTTAAATTGCTTTGACCTACTGAGTGGATTTATGGCCTTTTACATGTGTTGCACTTCGTCGGGACGATCATTTCAAATACATAGTTCCCGAAGTAAAACATGACTTGGTCCTAGATAGTCATATTTCTTTCCCAAATCTTATTCTTCCGTTGACTGAAATGGAATCGCGTCGTCTTTAGCAATTCTATTTGAAATTGCGCCATTAGATTATGAGATTCCACCAAATAGAATGTACAGTAACGTGGATGTTATTCAAAAAGTTCCTCCGCTTGTTATTAGATCTGCAACAAAGCCTTGTGATTTACGGCTCTCTGTTTCTTCTTCTGAACTCGAAGATGGTCTCATGAGAGGCCGAGATAAGAGCCTTACAAAACAGTTATACGACTGTTGACAGTCAGACCGTCGCCGCTGCTTCGTTTGAGGTTTGATATTTCCAATATTTAAGTACTCTCTCCCTATTTTTAAAGGTAACCTTTGGATTTATTTTACAAATGTATCCTTTCCCTTTATGATGACTATACTCTTGGAAGCATCTAAACATTTAAGTAAATATCATCGTCATGAAAGTGGATATATAAAAGATTTCTTACGATTCCAAAGATACTGTAAATACTTTCTCCTATTTCGTAAATTAGTGTGTAGCTGTAGAAAATCGAATAGCCATTATTAGATTATTTCTAAAGTTTATGGGTTTGTGGGTAAAATAAGCCAATAAAGATCAAAATAATAATAACAATTTATCGTTATGTTTAAGTACATATGTGAGCTATCGCTGGTATTGTATCAAGTTTTAACATTTAAGCCATTTTCTGAGATATGTAAAATTTAAATAAAACCCAACCACACAGGAATCAAAGGGTTATTGCAGACAACTTTTTATTTCTTTAGGATTACTTTTATTATTCTTCAGATACAATTATCTAAATCGAAAAATAAACCATATATAACTGTGAATTATATAAATGAAAGCATATGTTTCTCTGAAGAATATTACTAACATACGTTAAGTAGTGATCGCCATAAAATGTTTCAGAGAAAGAGAGATCTCCATCAGGAGTCTATTTTAATTTTTAACTCGAGTGTAGAGTCAAATCATTTTATTTTTATCATCTCTCTTAATACATTGGAGTCTAAAGCATTAAGTTCCGTTCAAATTGTCATTTACGCAAAATTAACCTTTCCATAGTAAGATTTATATCCATTTTATTGAAATTGTGTTCCAGCATTATAATGAATTTTTCCTTGATCCATCGCATAGGAATAAACTACAAAGAAAAACCATTTTTGTTATATAAAAATAATTTTTGAACTTAAATTGATCTTCAATATCATCGGATTAATTATAATAAAAAATTATATTACAAGTACAATTTATTATTATTCTAACAAGAAAATTGATGTCACTAGTTCCATTTGTAATTTCGTCTCTGCCAAACGGTTGCCAGGCAAAATAATGCCAACAATCTATAAATTTGGAATTTATGAGGTCAATCATTACGTGAAGAACAGCAAAACTTCCTTTAAGTAAAAATAAAAGCAGCTTAAGGTCGGAAGAATCTTGGTATTATCATTACCTATAAATATATTCATTTAATAATACGAACGAAAAGGTAGCGCAGTAATTCATAGCTTCATCCAGAAATTAATACACTAAAACCATGAAGGTAAAAACTCGCCATATTGTTACAGAGCTTTGCGAAGAAGTTATTATTTTAATAGTATATTCCACTTTATGCAATAGCTTTCTGCCTCTTATTTATGCTAAGCCGTTTAATCCTCCACGAAAATTCTTCCATTTTTCCTCCCTCCAAATCCCTAAACATATTCTCCCTTTTGTTACCTTCACTACTTCCTCCCGCACTCTTTTCTCATCTTCCACCCCGCTGTTCTCCTTTATCTCGATTTAATTTCCATTCCAATGCACTCGGGGACCGCACCGGTCCCCACTAATTATGCTGCCATAGAGTCCCCTTCCACCAACACGCTAGAGTGGGCGTGACGGTTTAAAGGTGTGACCTGGAGTGAGAAGAAGGAAGGATAGAGAGGAGATAAAAAGGAAAAAGAGAGGGAAGGAGGAGAGAAAGAAAGAGACTTAGGAAGAATCTTCTGAAAGTTTAAGTGAAAACGTAGGATATCTGTGAAATTTAGTAACTATATCGAAAATTCTATATGAAAAAAGTTAAAAATACAATCAATTGGATAAACACGCTCACAAAGTGTCCTATAAATAGTAAATAATGGTAAATAAATACTGGTAAATAGCCGTCCCTATCGTTTCCAGACGGATTTCCCAGACAGCCACTGACTCATGTAGAATGAAGGACAAAGATTAATTTCAATATGAAATTAAAAGCCTCTTAAATATATAATTTCTATAACAACGTATAAAAATTCAACAGTTTATGTCTATTATATGCGTTGTCATAAAGTATGAAAGAAATTTTCAGATTGTGATATGACGAATATCAAGTATTTTTTGTGTTGAAATTTGTTTTGTATTCATAATCTATTGTAAATATTTCATAGACATGATGATGAGTTTTTCATGTGAATTTATAACAGGTCAAGATAAGGTGCCTCTTCAGAGTTCAAACCTTTAGGTTTCTACAAGAAAATTAAATTTATGCTGGATCGTACATAAGTAAATTTCTACTGCTTTTGCCGTACTATATGGAGTGATAACTTAAAGGTAAAAAACTGTAATTCGTAAAACTATTTCGTAAAAAAAGTAAAACTAACATTCGTTGGTGCGATAATACCCGTTTGAACGATATGAGTTCTTGTAATTCATTTCAGTCGCATATTCATCGGATGACTGATATTTTTAGATAGCATTATCAAAAAGAATTGCCTAAAATAATAAGTATAATAAGTTGCAAAAACAGAAGGATTTATTGAATGAAACAGGCAAGAAATAATGACGGAGCGAAAGAAAAAAACTGAGCTTACATTCAGACTAAATAAAATTTCGTAACGGTACTTGATAAGAGGAAGAAAACATGTGAAATGGAAGGTAAAAAGCAAGAAAAGGAAAAATAGCCGTTATGACGAAGAGGAAATATTTCTTCGTTTGGTCAGATATGGAGGAAAATTACAGTCGAGTTATTTCGGGGTTAATGGTAATCTACGCGACGACGTGGTGAAAAATTGAGGGATTAAAATGATGGAGCACCTCGCCGAGCGCTGCACTAAGGAGGATGGAGATTTGGGGGAGAGATTCGAACCCATAAAATCACTGTGCAGAATGCAATCACGTCTGAAACGATCGGATAAGTGTGTAGACCTCGGCTGGAGAGAGGGGAGATATGGTCCCATTGAGACGAGCGAGCCCATAGGACTGGATCTGATTTAAAAATGAGTGACCTGTGGAAGTTGCAGGGCATTGAAGGGAGATATGCAATCAGCATTGTAGGCTTGGGAAATAGAGGGGCGTATGAGAAATGAGTTTTATCTGGCTGGGTGAAATATAAAACCGAGAGGAAGTAAAAAGGTCGAAATTGAGTTTACTGGCGTGGTTAAGAAATGTATACATTCATGAACTGCTGAATCACAACAAAGCTTTAGGACGACAGTTAGTTTCAGTTTGCGATTGATACTATTTATATGGTAATTAATTCCATTGGATTTTATATTCATCTGGTGGGTTACATATTTAATGGCTCTACGCAGCTTCACATACGTAGAATGTCTTCTTTCTTCCGAGTGATGATTTGAAACATCTCTTAATTATTCCACCAGAATCGTCGTGCATTTATTGATAAAATATCAAAAAACATTTTTAGCGAAGAAGGCGTGATAATTGAGAGGAATTATAGGGAGAGAGGCAGAGACAGAAAATGAGATGAGATGGAATGGAAGGCAAAGGCGCGATGCCGTGAGTGCAAAATGTGTGGGCATGGAGGATTTAAAAGTGGGAGAAAGATGAGACGAAAGTGTGAAAAAGGGAAGAGAGGGGAAGAAAGAGGTCGGAGCGGATGAAGGCAGGACTGAAGTAAGGGTAGGGCGGTAGTGACTAATTTCACGCTCTGACGCCACGCGACGCTGTAATCAGCTGACTGCAGGAAAACGAATGGAATGAACGGGCTGTCCGCGTCACGTCACAGAAGTGTTGGAGAAAAAGAGGTGATGTAAGGGAGGGAAGATGTCTGGGAATGAGGGTGATAGAATTATAAGGGATTTTTATTTACAATATAAAGAGCTAAATGGAAATAGAAACGGAAGGAAGGGATTGTAAAAGAAATTTCTCATGCAGTTGGAAACTAATCTGAGGGAAATTCTTAGTTGGTGGCATTTTCAGCAACCTTGGAATCTAGGTTACATGCTTTTTCTGTTTTTCGAGGTTTAATCAGGCTTAATTTTGAGTGAAACTTTGGTGATTGAATCCGTCCTCATAGATTTCCACGTTATATTCCATTATTTTTCTCCATTTAATAGCCTATCAAAATCTTCAATCCTCGACAGTGCTACTAACACTAGCATCTGAAAGTTACCTATCGTAGAAAAGAGTACGTATCGATTATAAGGGCATGAAACAACACGAAAATTACAGCTTAATTGAAACAGCTAACTGGAGATGATAATGAACTGAAAGTGAATCTAATAATTCGACCTCAATTTTGTGGTAATTCTCGATTATAAAGAAAACGAAAAAATGTACGGGAAATAATAAATAAAGACAAAAATTGCTTTCAATTTATCGATTGTGGAACCCATTTCCTTTCCGGGAACTTATGAGAAAAGACTGACTCAACAGGCAGAACACAACACGTTGAATCACATCGATCAAAAAGTCAGTAGGTAAACCGGTTCAAGCGCACATGAATCCTAGCATCTCATACGAAAACCCTCGTATTTGCCCGCGTCACTAAAAAAAGCAAAAAAAGGAGAATAAAGGCTTCGTCTAACGTTCCGCAGGGGCATTATCTTCCGCAGTATCGTATAGGAAAACATGGCGCAAAAATACCTGGAGACTCGACTCCCTCCATCCAGCACACATGCGACTATAAGTCACACGCACAACACGATAACCAAAGCGTTATCAAAGACCCCTTGAGGAGTAAGGAGCTTGTACCGAAAGCTGTCCCTATAGCTATCGGGTGGACCGTTTTGCAGGGAACAAACTCTCCCCGCGAATCGGGGAGGTTTGTTTATATGTATGCATGAAAGGGGAGGACTGCGTAGGAGATGAGGGAGATATCGGAGTAAGGGAGGAAAAAAGGGGGGGGGGAGATGGAATGCCAAATATTCCCAGAAGTGCTTTTCGAACCCACTCAAAGAGGCAGTTTGCCACCATCCCGACCTTCTCCCATCCTCTTTGACACTCTCCCCCGCGATCCCTCCCCATCACATTCTGCGTCCACGCCCCCGCTAAAGCTTCCGTTTCCCAGGGCAGTCGTAGATCAAAACCCCGGGCGGACTATCCCTACGTACTCGTCCACTGCTCACCCCCTCTACCTCCACGGCTTCGAACCCTTACCCCCCACTACGACCAGAGGTTACGCAGCGCACCCGCCACGCCCTGTTCCACCCCTTTACACCCCATCCCTTCGCCCGTACCTCGTCATTTATTCCGATGGGCGTAGTAGTTGCAAATTCCACGCGTGGTGGGGCTACAGAAACTATCCCTTCCTTCCCCGATGGTCTGCTGTGCGTGTCCTTTCTATGTCTCTTAAGGGAGCGTCTCTCCTCAAATAGTAATGTTTTAATTGATGAAATCTCAGAAATCTCCATACAAGTACTTGCTATCTTCCTGTGAATGTGTAACGCAGACAGTTGTATTAATCTTGAGTGCCCACCAAATGGTTCCGTTTCACTCCCCTGCAATAACTTCTCTTCCTGTTCTTCTTGAAAAAACTCGCTCGATCAAATCTTTAATTGCTGCTCTATCAGATACTCAAATCTCCTTCAGCAAAATGTAAATAAAATAAGATTTTCGAATCGAATCGAATTCGATTCGAAATTCGAAGAATCGAATGTACATCAATAAGCCACTAATTTCTAAAATTATTAAATTTGACACTCAAGTTTTAGATGAAGACAACGAACAAAATCTCTTTTGACGAATTTTTTTCGGATCAACAATCATGGAACGCTCCTGTCTCCACTTCTCCGCTTCATTATCCTCTCGACACTTTCTCTTTCTTTCCCCTCACCACTTTCGTCCTTTCTTCCGCCCACGAGCTTCCTTCGGTTATTCCCTCCCCCGCTCTTTCTCCTCTGTCCTCCCTCTATGGTGCCGAATGCCACCAGGCGATTTATGTCTCCCCGAGCGTTCTTCCTGTCGATGATATATTCAAGCTCCGCCTTTATCCGGGCCGTTAGAGGAAGGAGGGGCAAGAAGGGAGAGATTGGTCCGCTGCCGTGGCGAGGAAGAAGAATAAGGAGAAAAGATGAGGAAGGGGGAGTAGGCGTGCGAGTGCCCGGGAACTCGCGGGTTTTCTCCATCGTACTTTTGCGGGAACAATGTCTTGGGTCCTGGTGATGAAGTGCACACCCGCGACTCTGAAAGCGTAGGGAACAGAGAGAGAGGAGAGAAAGAGTGGAAGAGAGAGGATAGACTGGGAAAAAGAATGGCTTGCTTTTGGGGAGGGAGAGAGGGAGTGAAACTGCACACTTTGGAACGTCGGGGAATAGAAGCGTTATAATCCTTTATTTGGCAAGCTATAGAATCGCTGGGGGAACGGGGAGTGGAATCACGTCACGAAGGTTTTATTTTCTCCCCTGGTTCTTTTTTCGGAGGAGTAATAGAGGAGGAGCAATGAAAAAGATATTTTTATCCGCGTCCGCTCAAGTAGAATAACTCGATGGCTCGTATGTTGGTGATTTATAAAAAATATCCCTCCGGATGGAAAATCGAGCCATAAATTTTAGAAGTATCGGTTTCCCAAATTATTAGCTCGAAATGAGTTTTCTATCGATTGGATTGCTCTCTAAAGCGAACGGGCGGATTTTTTTCTTTTTTTCCTCTTCGATGTTATAGGAAGGGAGGGATGTATTTTTATCGAGGAAGGAATTTGTCCATCTTCACATAATGTAAACATTTCGAAGAAAATTGACTGCCAAAAATTTTGAAGAATTAATAATTTACATTAAAGAAATAATACGATACTGTACGCTGTGCTTGAAGTGAACTAAAGTAGAAGATATAAAAAAAACCCTTTCCACCAAATTCCAAGTAAGAAAGGAATGAAGAATTGCTAAAATATACACTAACTAAATTTTTTCTAATCTAGCCGTTTCGTCGAAATTTCCAGATTTTATCTTATAATTTTTAGAAAAATCAGATGTCTTCAGCCAATATAATCCGGTCAAATTTCTGGAAACATAATCTTTAATTTATTCACTAATCTAAAAGTTTAGAAGAAATCACCTTCGGAAAACGCAAACTTTCTCATTTCATCCATACTTCAATTAATTCTCCTTTTCGATGTGACTTAAACGCCGAGATAACGAATATTTCCCGTCGCGATTCCGGAGTCTCAGCTCCCTCTCATACATTTATTTTTTCTGCACCGTCAATGCCTGAGCGAGCGCCGCCCTTTCCGCCATTTCCCCCTTCACTTAATTTCCTCAATCTCAGCTATTCTAGTGGTCGCGCGGAATGAAGGAAAAAAGAGCAATTGAATTCTCGCCGCCCATTTTATTTTCACCGGAAAAGAGGAAGAGAAAAGGAAAAAATAGCAGGCAATATACCCCCCGTTTTGCCCTCTTCAAAAACCTTTGTCGCCCCGCTGTTTCGCCGGCGTACCGCAACGGTTGAGTGGCGCTCCTATCGCGACGCTGTGTCCTCTGTGTTTACAGTCTTTTACCACGCACACCCGAGGTTATGAATTCCTGCGCCAAAGTGAGCCGCCGCAGCCGCTGTCAAACGTTTGCCCATGCTTCTCTCCTAGACCGCGTGTCTCACCAGTAATTGAGTAACCATCAAAACCTTTTGCCTCCCCTCCCTTAACTGCTCCTTTTAGAACTTCGCGCCAGACTTAGGTTGGCGGTAGCAGCGGCAGTGGTGTAGATGGAGCTAGTGTCTCGAGAACAAAAGATAAGTGGAGGACCTAAGAGGATGAGGAGTTCTGGGCGGATTGTGCAAAGCGTCGCCATGAAAGTCGGCCTGTAACTATGGGAAGAGGCAAGAGAGAAAGGAATCTCAGGAGTCAGAGGAGGAAGAAGCAAAGATTGGATACTCGCGAAGGTATGAGTTATTAAAAGTAAAATACGCGGAGACTCGACAAGGAGGAGACCTCGGTTACCAACTGAAAATTTTTCGGAAAGCTTCCGTTAAAATTTAATTTTACGCGCGAAAACTAATTGAATATGATTGATTGACTTAAAAAATGATAAAAAACACGAAAAATCTCACGGTCTGTGAAATTGTTCCGCTGTGAACCCATCAAAGGGAAGATGAAAGAATGGGGAACACGAAGAAGTGACAATGGGGAAGTTTTGAAAATAGCTCGAGAAACAAAATTGTCAAAACATCAAGATTCATAAATCATCCACTTGAGAGTGAGGAAAAAGCAGAATTTGCCGATGAATAGATAGCTTGTTCTTCCCTGGGAGTTACGCATGCGAGTTAAATGGAAAAGAAAAGATGAAGAAGGGGTAAAAAAAGCCGAAAGAAATCATCTATAGCATGACTCTGAAAGAAAGAGAAGAAAAATACGATCACCACTAACAAGAGGAAAATAGAAGGACATTGAAAGGATGAAGAATATGGGTGGCGATGGATGAAATGGTTGATAAAGGAATTGCAAATCTTCTCTCTCTCGGAATAAGAAACGAGAGAGCTCGTCGGGGTGGCATTGAATGCGAAAAGGAGAAGGAAAAGAGTGAATGTGTTCAGAGAAACGCGGAAGTGGCAAAGAGGGGGTAATAATGAAAATAGGAAGAAGGAAAAATGGAGAAATCTGAAGAGACTTCGAGTACAGGCAAGCGACGAGGCGTTCTTTCTTCTCCAGAAAAAGAGTATCGAAAAGACGTTCTTCTCAAACTTCTAATCTCGCTTTGTCACCAAGAAGAATAAACTTTGCATCAAGACGCAGACTTTGGTGAAAATTATTCCATTTTTACGAAGTAAAGGGATCGATTTGGAACTTTTTCGGACCTATTTGCAAGGCAATACAATTTGCTAGACGATACAATTCGTTCAAAAATGCTTCGGTAAAAAAGTAAACATTATTTAAATGTTCTCAGACGCAGGTTTCATAATCCTTAAAAGAAAGGAGATAAGAAGCTAGGCTTTGATTGATTGATAAATTCTGAGAAGTACATTTGCGAAAGGCTTAATCGGTGCTATGCGACACCCTGCTACACTGCCACGCAAATTTGAGTCAAACGAGAGAATTGGATGGAAGGACAAGTCGTCTTAGAGAAATGCCATCCGCAAACGATACACGACAATAATAAACTAAAGAAGAGGCTCGAAAGCTTTGTGTTTACACCCCCTGCCACAGGCCGAAAGGCGGCTAGCATGGTATTTATGTAGTTGTAGATTTTAATATTAAAGGGTTGATGTTACCCATCGCAGCCGTAAGAATTACGGAATATTATCAGTTTTAATCTTAATTATTCGTTTCCGCGTGAAATTTTTCGTGGTTTAAAATAATGATTTTCATTTTTGCAGTTTCTCCCAAACTTTTTGTAATGGATGGTTGAAAATATATATCTATGATACGATTTTGTTTGAAGAATCTCTTTCAGGCCACTTAGTTCAAAGCAAATGACTTACAAGAGAAATAAAAATTTCCAAAAAAATTAATATCGATGATGTTGTCTTCATTCTTGGTGGTTCTGTTTTACATTAATTTCGGTAAATAAATCAAAATTAAAAATCCCCTGCTGTTAAGGATCCCTTATAGCGGCACCTTAAAGACAAATCAAGGATATGAAATAGCGGGTAAGATTGGGTCGTCTTTCGTTGAAATTCGTAAACAATGAATGAACATTGTCTCTAATCTTGCTGCAGAAACTAACGTATTTGAGTTTTTTTTCGGAGCGTAAAATCTATTTCGCCTTCCTCGGGTCGTGCAGGTGCCATGGCGGTGGAAGAACAACATTCTCGTCCTCCTTAGAGCGAAATTAATGTCCCTATCCCCTTCTCTCTCCATAAGCGCGCAGCCAAAACACGTTTTCCTCGAAGCACGTAACGTATATCTGTTGAGCGTGGAGACCTTCTTCCACGGCGCGAGCGGCTTCGTGATAAATCCACGTGTCACGAGGCCACGGCTGCAAAATATGCGCCAGACTGAAAATGTTAATCCGGCGAAAATTAAAGATAGCCTGAAAAGGGAGGAGTGGCGAAAAATTAAATATTTAATAAGAAAGTTCGGTGTGAGAGATAAAAACAACAGGCTTTTCTATGCATACCAAAAATTGTTCCACTATTTGAGTTAATTATTATGCTAATGATAAGATAGCTTTAATATTAGCCATTGCCGTATGAACTGATAAATGTTTTAAGAGAATCTCAAGGTAAAAACAAGATCAAATTTTAAAAACGTGCTACTTTCGCGTTTAAGATTTTTCCAAACTGCTTCCTCCTTTTTCTAAAAAATAGTCTTCTAATGCCATAGCCCAATATCAGTATTAAGAGCTGACAATTCAGGAAATCGGACATTATTCAAGAAATTACATTTTCAGGACTTACTTGATAGAATATTTATAAATTCTTTTTTAATTCAACAGGACCATCAAAATTTCAAAAAAGAGACTATACTGAAAAGCTGTCTTCACCAGACATAAACACTAAATGCAACTTTATAAATTCTTTTTTAATTGAGATAATAATTGCTGTCAAGAAATAGAATAATGAGAAATACTAAAATTTCTCTAAATTTTTTATCCATTTTTCTGTTGATAATTATGCTATAGTCCTTTAATTCGGATAAAGAGATTATGTTTAAACCTTTATTCTCTTTTGAAATGTCAATTGAAGCTATTTACCTCATTTCCAAACATGACATATTTATCCTAATTGAAGGAATCATGTGATAGGGTGCCTTCATGGATAAAGGTTAGTAAGCGGTTCTAAAATTAATATCATAGTTCAATTACTATGGGAACGTGGGTCGTTTGAATATTAATTTATATAAATAGAAATCATGCACAAACATTAATTATATTTAAATTAAATACATTAACATCGTAATAAATTTCGATTCATTTCAATAATCAGACGTAGGGCAACAACGTATGGATCCTGCTTAGTTATGCAAGAAACATCACATAACTGTATTGCAAGTTGCATCGTGAGAAATGGAAGGTGCTCAATTTAAATATGTGTTTGAAAGGGATGGGATATGGATTTTCGTATGTTTCCTTTGAATTTTCATTTAATTTTTACCCTAGAGAAATAAATAGCAATGATCACCGCTGATGGCAAAAGTAGTCAAGCAGTCACTAAGTCCAAATTTTGAAGAACATGAAAAAATGTCAGAATCTTTTTCACCCCCTCAACCTCTTGAGGGTTAAAAATTATATTCTATTTCGAAGTTAACGTTGTAAATTATGCTACAATTATTACAATGTCTAATTATAACATCTTGCATCCATAATTCCTATCAGTGCGATTGTGTCCTGAGTAGCTAAATGGAATTGAATACCATTCACAAGCCGGAGATGGAAAATTAATGTGGTAGAAATGGTAAAACTATAAAAATAATTCTGTTGTGATAGACATTAGGATTGAAATAATATTCGAAAAATTACTATGAAAAAAGGCATTCGATCTTGAAAGCTATACTTGTATCTACCTAATATTAGCAAGGATCACGCTGTTCCATCTACAGTCGTGATTGAAGAAAATGCTCTACTTTTGATATCTGGCGAACTTTCTCGTATTTTCATAAATTAGTTATTTCAGATTAACTACTACAGACACTACGACGAATGTGTTCCTGTGTGCGATTTTACTATGTGTCATTCATTTTAAATACCACCTTTTACTAAAATAAAGCACTAGGACATTAATAATAAAAGCAGTAATTTTAACTGTGGAATTAAATTAAATGATATAAACATTGGCTTAATAAGGAAGAGAAATTTATGATACAGAATAAGATGGTGAATACAGACGATAATGTACCTTTGATTTTATTCATCAATAACTGGTATCTGATTAATTAAAACCTAACTAAACAAGAGTCTCATCTAAATACCGGTGTTACTCTTTTTTTTTAATTCACCGAACTGAATGATCAAAATATTAAAGATATTCTTTTGAGGCATGAAGCACATTTCAATTAGAAAGATTTATGCATTGTTTAAACTTTGCAGGGTATTTATTTATATGCAAACTATCCGTGCTCTGTACGATTTTAAAACGGTTAAATATTGGGCGAATTATGTATTTTTCAAAACTTTCTTCTTGATGATATTTTGACACAACAATCAAGACAGGAGTCAAAAAACTGCGGGTCGGTACATTAATCGGTTACATGGAGATGTACCTCAGGCTCTTAATTGAAACTTAAAAGTAAAAAGTACATATTAAAGTTATTGTCCGTCAAGATTTCATTTTATATTAATGAAGGCCCGAAATTACCGATACCATTTAGAATCATGCATTAGATTAATAATTACTCATAAGAACTGGAGGAACAGAGAATATGCCAGGAAATGCTTGCTCTAAACTCACATTGCTTAAAATAAATTACAGTAACTTTTTTCATCATCTATACCATAAGTGCTGTTTTAGAAAATAATTCAAAAGAATAGTTTTTGGTATTCCTTTAAATTTTTAGATATAATTGCAGCATTCAAACAATTTTTAAATTATCATGACGAAAGGTTTTGGCTCTTTCATCTCAAACGTTTGCCAAGCCTTCATCAATGTTATTTTGATAAAATATTTTCGAATGCCAAACGTAATTTTCGTCATAAATACCTATAAATATATAAGGTAATCCAGGTTATATCGAATTGTATAAATGTAATGGAAACCTTAGAGAGTGTAAAGACAAATATTTATATTTCCTTACATTCCTATAACCAACAAGGAAATTTTAGGATAAAAGATTAAGAACTTCAAATGCAAGTTTTTCTCTTAAATTTTTTTAAATTCCTGTGTAATTAAGATGCCCCGAGCTAATCGCACTTTGGGATTTCTAGAAAATCCTCCTTCCCAAAGCTTTTATGTCTCAAAATAATAATAGCTATTGCCGAGCAGCATTGACCCTTAGCTTGAAGAAAGAAGTATAACGGTTATTTTTACTCTTTCCATACACTGTGCCACTTGGTTATAACTGGTAAAAGAATTAATTGAAAGAAACTAGTGTATTTTCAGTGTCCTGGAGTATACATTATTTAATGTATGCTCCACTTATGCATTCCACTGAAGCCTTTTTCGGTAGTTACTTGAAATATTCTTTCTTGTGGGATTTCATTCATTAAATACTGATTTATACGACTATTATTAAAAATTCACAATATTTTCAGGGATTTAATTTTACGGTCACAAATTCTCATAATTATGTTTATTTTCTCTCTTGAATTTTTACGACTTTATTTTTGTAATGAAACACTTGAAAAACCCTCTGAATACAGTGAAAGATTGACCTTCCTTTCGTATCAAAATCCCCATGTAATAACAAAATTCAAGGTATCTTTGAAAAAAATATCTCCAGAGCAAGAGTAACCTCCACCAGGGAGAATAAAACGACAATGTTTTCTTTTCGACGATCGTCAGGGGAAGATAAAAATGCAAACTCATTCTTAGTCTGTAATATGCAATAAAACATTCGACAAAAACAAAAAAGTTTCCTTGTTAAAACTTTAAAACAGTGTTGCCCTCTTCTGCGATTTCTCTGCTAGGGAATTGGTTTTATTTGTTGAAGGGACTAATACAGGAGTTGCTGTGCTGGAAGTAGAGGAAAAAAAGAACAAGGAAGATAAAGCCTTCTTAAAAACAAACTTCTCGGCAGGGAACTAAAGAAGCTCGAAACATCGTTACTCTGTGGCAAATAGAGACGAGCGGTAACGATTCGACCCAGGGGAATTTCGATTCTACTTTTTCCTGAAACGAAGGTTGGAAGATACGGAAAAACCTTACAAAGACTCGTAGAATTATACCTAAATAAAAAGTTCTCCTTTCCTATGTCGACATATTTCGCTAGATATCTAATTTTTGACTTTTAAAAAATCCTAAGAGTAGAAATTAATTTTTAAAGATGGGATTTAAATAGAAATGCCGGTGAATTCACTTGTTAAACGTGATAGCAAGCAAGGTCTCAGCTTTCTGTTTCAGATCTTCAGCTTTCTTAATTTGAATTGATATGTTCAGATACTTGTAGTGTCTTTCATCTAACTTTTGTTGTAATTGAATTATAACCACTTTAGACTGAAATCATTTGCATAAATATGACAAATCGATCCAATATATTCTGAAATTTTAGCGCAAAACATCTCTTTCTTCAACCACCTAAAACAGTGCAGTAATGACTAAGTTATCCTCTTTTCGTGATCTTTGGATTGTAGAAGAGGTTATCCAGCCACGTTTGATGAATTTTCCACTAGTCGATTTTTTTCCTCCGAATAATTTCCAATTAAAAACAGTTTGCGACTAAAAGCTTAATCATCGCTCGAAGGGAATGCCTCCGCCAATCGTGTGGCTCACTTCAACTTACGTCCTTGAATAATCATTATTCCCGAGTTCTAAATGAATCATTCTTTTTCCTTTTTCCTTCGCTAGAAAAGTTTTCAAACTACCTCAAGACTCTTTCTCATTCCTGACTTCGAGAGCTGCTCTTTCTTTTAATCTTCACATGCCTCGCTATACCTCCCTACATTCGATAGTTTCCAACCTACTTAAAACGCTCCTGCTAAGGACCTCATCCGCCTCTCTCTAAAGGAAGCGCTAGCGTGACGTCATACTGTCTTCTCCGTCTCCCATTTTCCGGACCGCCCACCAACACACACCAATAACGGATTTAATCAATCAATCAACCAATCAACCTCGTGTTCCACACGGTATCCCACCCCTTTTCTCTTTCACCGAAAAACTGCCTTTGTCTCCACCTTCATCCCTCAATTTCTCTTCAAACTCCCTTTTTCTTTGCTGTGCCGCTTCCACCCACGAACTCCCCTCATACCTATCTCAAACTACCAGATCCCCGCCACATCCTTTTCTTGTTGGTGGGCCGATATCCCTCTTTCCCTTTTCCGAACACTTCTTCTGACATTGTCCTAGACGCTTCTCATTCTGCTTCTGCGCCCCTAACTTTTCCCCTAACAGATCCTCTTTCTTCCTTTCAGCTCCCATACCCTTCTTTCTGTCACCAGTCTTTCGCACCCGGTCCAATTAGAAAAATTTCAAGGACTTCGAAAGCTTAAGCCTCAACTGGATGAACATATTTTATAAGCTCCTTTTTCAATTTCTTTGCTCCTTCGGATAATAGAAAGAGATGTTTTCCAAAAATTAAAGTAGGCACTCCTTACCAGAATGACTAAATAGGAATAAGTGCTGTTCTTGAAAACCGAATGGACGATGCTTATCATCTCGTTGATGTTATTTTTATTCTAGAAACTTTGATGCTAAATCATAACAGTCGATAAATTGTTTAAAATTAAAAAGCGAGTATTTTACCTTTGTGGTATCTCTGCTTTATGATTCGATAGTTTTGTATGATAAATATCTCGTAGAGAATGCGTCATCTCATTGCAATCAATAGGTGTCAGATAGGTTCACAGTAGTAAGCAGCGTAGTCACTTGTTAGAATCCATAATTTGACTTAAAGGTCTATTTCTGAAACCCCTTCCCTGCACGACTATTCAATATCTTCTCTTTCAATCCGTTTACGACCTAATCACGGCTCCTCATCCTTATCTTACGCTTCTTCGTCGCCGTCATCTCACTCCGAATGCCTTTTTTGCTCAGCTACTCTCTTCCCTCCACTTTCTGCCTGATCAGCCATCTCATGTTACGCTTCTTGCATTAGTACTCGGCTCCCTGAATCTCCTTCAAACTTTAGTCTTACTTCGAAATTCTTCCTCGCAAGTGGTTGCGCAATCCTTCACTCGTTACTTCTTTCGCTCTCCCATTCTCTCTTCATATTACCCTGCCTCTTTCTCCTCTCCATCACCTTCCCCTTTCAATAAGCTCCGGCGCGGTTGCATTGAAACGCTTTAATCAATCAATCTAACCATCTATCAACTTTTTTATCAAACTTCCAGCTTTAGCGTTGCTACGGCTTCCAATGCCTCGCCTTTATCAGCGTTCTATTCTGTTTCCTAAGACATTTTTTGCGGGATTTCAAAAACCTTCGCCTTCTACTGGGCCGTAAATCTTTAACCCGACGTCTGTGGAATGAGTTAAAAATATGTTTGATGCGCACGAATAAAGCTGATGTACAGTTTCGACGAATTTTCCTTTGTGATAAACGAATTGGAAATATAAAATTAAGAGAACGATGTATTAGCAGAATAAAGGGTTCCTGTCCATCGAAGCCCATGATTTAGATATTGGAAAAAAAATCAATTAGCATTGTATGGATAAAATTAACGTAAAGGAGAGCCACTTTACTAACATAAATCGATGCCTTCATACGTCGCAAAAAAAGGTTGAAAATTAAATGTTTCCATAAAATTATTTATTTCCATTAAATGTCTCGTATGTGATCTCTGTATAAAAATAAATCTCTCTATAAAAATCCGACGGGGTGTCTGATTTTGATTTAACCAAAAAAATTAAATTTTCCAATTAAACTTGCGCTTTTTTCAATTAAGATGTTAATTCCCAAACAAAACATTTCCTTTTCATCAATTTCACTTTGTTTACAGGAAGATTTACCTCAAAAGACCCAAAGATAACGGATATACGTAATTACATCTCTATCGCGACGATCTTCCTCGCCTGCTTCATTGGTATTCCACAACGACAATGTACGAATATGTGATGAAGAGAACTACAAGTTTAAGGCTGCGTCAACCATGGCTCTTTCCGCCTTCCCCACTCACTTACTCATCATATCCTTAAATTTTCTTTACGATAAAAATACGCTTATCTCCTCAGCCGTTATCCCATCATTCCTTGCAACGGTTTTCATATCTTTATTCTCTTTTCTCTCCCATCCCCTCACTTCACCCCTTTCCTTCACATAATTTCCACAATCCCCGTCTCTCGTTACGAAATTCCTCTCCTTCCGAATCCTTCCTCACACCTTTTTTATCTCTTTCACCCCCACCTCCTTCCTTTTGTCTCATTCCTCCCCCACCGCCTCCTCGAATCTTTAACTCAAGAATCCTCTCCCTTCAACCCGCATAACCCCTCCAAACCAACGCCTATTACAAGCGCACCCCTCCCTCAGTGTCTTCATCTCCTTTCATCCCCTCCCTTTAACCCCTTCCTTCCCCCATAACGCCTCTTGGAGCCTGATTAATCGAGAATACGGCGAGATAATCCCGAGACCCAACTCCTTATACTTCCTCCTCCACTTCTTTCTTTTTTCTTCCCCTCTACAGTCTCAGATCCTCCTTCCCACGGTTTTAATACCCTCCCCTTCTCCAACACTACAGTTTTATCCTCTTCCCGTTTTTTCCCCCCTCTTCCTTAGACTTACGAGAAAACCTCTTCCGAAATTTTCCTTTTTCCTCTACCCCTCTCTGGGCGTTCTTTAAATTTATTTATTTTTCTGCAAATCCCGGAACTATCTCTCTTATTCCTTTCTCTCACACCCTCATCCATTTCTTTCCATCTAAACTCTCCCGGTCGCAATTCGGCTCACCCTCCCTCGCTAACACTTCAGGCCTTTAAATTTTCCTCCGCTTTGCCTTCATCCTAAAAAGGGAAAAAATAATATCTATTTCCTATTCGTTTTGCATTTGTCTCCATTTGTTTCCCAACAGTCTCTCCAGGATGAAGCTTTCTTCACTTTTCATAATTCACTAGATCATCTCTTTCGTCTTCTCTCCCTCTTTGATTTTATTGTGTCCTAAGCCTTCTCGCTACCTCATTTCCTTTTCCTCAAATTTAATTCCGCTCTCTTTGCTTTAACTCTATTTTGTTTTTCTCTCTTGCTACCTGTATCTGCTCACCTCAGGAGAACGCCTCACTCCCACTTCTATGCCTCTATATCACCCTCTCTCTCTCCGTGGCGATTTGGAGAAAGGCGTAAAAATCCCACACCTCCCCTTTCTTCTCCCAGAAAGCCCACAGCCACCCCATTTCCCCTACTTTTACGTCCCAGAAATCTCTCTCCTCCCTCTTTCCCAAAAGGTTTTAGGTAAGATAAGGCGATGAGATGGGAGGAAATTAAGAGGCAGGGTCCCTTTTTGCAACGGGAGTGTAGCAGTAGGAGAGATATGGAATGAAAAAGGGAGATCGTTGTAATCGCGAGAGAAAGGAAGAAAAGAAGGCGAAAAAGAACTTAAGGGTAGTTTTGGTGCCAAATATTGATGGAGGAAGATTTTTGGAGGGAAGGAAGTTACGGAATTGGAAGCGGTCCATTTTTTCGGGTGAATGGTATGGATACAGAAAAAATACGAAAATGCTAATTTCTAGAGGAGAAAAAAGACCAGAATTATAGAAGGACGTATAAGCAAACAGCGTAGCACCTTAATTTTCAACTACACGAGCTAGTTGTTTGAAGAAAAATTAATTAGTCACTCAAATAACTGCCGAATATCCGATCACGAAAATTAATAGATATGCGTGATATCATTACGAGGCAATTTCAGTGCGGAAATCATTTCAACCAGGGGCGTAGTCCGGATATGTAGGATAGGGGATTTAGAGCCATGGATTAAACACTGAATTGCCTGCAATCCAGGTGCAGGGGTACTTAAGCCCAAAATCTGACGAAAATATTAACTATTTTTCTAAACGTGTATACCCTACGAATCTCCATCGGTGTTTGTATGGCATAATTGCAAGAGGCTACCCTCTCGCAAGCTTTCGTCTTTCGTTGGCATTGTTCCCATAGAGGGGGGACTGAACCCCCAAAACTACTTTCTCTAGCCTCGAACTTCCACAATAGAAGTTGAAAAGGACAAAAGGGCAAATGCAAAATGAAAACTTAACGATCAAAGGGCGAAAATTAAACCGATCGACAGAGGCGTTGAAATACCGTTCACGAGAATCTTAAAATGAAATTAGCAGTACGGACTTCGTCTTCGTGGCTACAAGCAAGACAAGAACAAATTGCCAAGTAAGATAAATTCGTCGATATTTCCCAAATACTTGATCCTACTTCATAACTTATTGAAAGAGAAGAGTGTTTGTAGAATGTATAGAATGTAGAAAACTAAGACTTAAGTTTTGATTAAGAAGGGTATGTCAACTAGAGTCTTACGAAGATGGTGATTCTGCATTAAAACTTTCGTTCTTAGTTATATAATTTTAGGATAACATATCGAATCCGTAACTGATACAAAACACCTTATGATGGAATTTCTTTAATTAAACTTAACTTCAAAATCGAAAACGGTTATATAAGACCCCGAAGAAGCCCTAAAACCCTAGGAATCGCCTGAAAGGTTTTAACTTTTGTTTGTATAACTCTATCAAAAGAATATTTGAGTGATTATTGGTATAAAAATCAATACAATAGATATTTAATGATGCAACAGAATTACATGGACATTGTATGTGATACTCTCTCTTTCAGTGTTAAATATGTTACGAGAGAAAATTTGAGAAACTTTATTTTAGGAAATTATATTGCTCTGAAAACATTATCACTTATAATTAATATTATTTTTCTTTTATGTAAAATGTAGAATAGAAATGTTTCCAACCAATCTCTTTCTTCTTCAATACTGCATGCATGTGTGGACCACACATTCATCTTACCTCTTATTCCTGCTCTAATGCCGACTAAGTAAGCTTTATTTTCTCTTCCTCCCCTAGCAGGATCCCCACTTTACCCATAATTACAGAGTAACTTTATATTGGCGTATCAGTGTGTACTTTATTACCTGCTGGAAAATCAAGAGAAGTGGAGGGGAGAGTTAATTACTGAGGGAGAAGAAAAAATGGCGACGATCAAAAGTGGGATGTGTGCTGAGGGGGAGGCGCATCTCCGTATCTGATTCGTTCCTTCCATATCCGATCCCTTTCCAACCCCATCCGTAAAGAGGGGATCGCGTGGGTGTGTATTGGAACGAATGGCTACAAGGATGCCCACGACCCTCGTTTGCGGCTCGATTGAGAACTGCCGGCAGAAAAGAAGGTTCCTGAGAAGTTTTTTTCACGGGAGAGAGAAAAGTGGTATGGGGTGGGAAAGGGTGAGCAATGGCGGGATCCGAAGCTGCCGCAAAAGTGAGGGAGGGAAGGTGTGAGCGTTCCTCAAACGAAGTACTCTTCCTCGCTTTTGTTATGGAGACGACTCCGATGGGAGTTATTTTCCCGTCTATCTCCGTTTCCTCCCACCGCTCACCTCTCTTTCCCCATTCTCTTTCATTAGAGTAGGAAAAAGGTTAACCATGAATCTTTGGAATTTTACCACCAAAGAGACTTTTTTTGGTTAGCAGGCTGCGTTATTTGGCGATATCGAATGCTTTCGAAATGAAGTCCTAAAACGACGCAAGAATGCATAAATTTTGTGTATTTTGAAGAGAGTTTTGGAGGAAATGTTTCGGCTATGAAATATCTTCGAATATATGGATAAATTTAGAACGAAGCTTTCTGTAGTTTTCGCATGAAAAACGTCCGCTCGAAGAAGGGATGGATATTTTTTTTCCGATTCCCGGGTAAGCTTTGTGTGATTCCATATCGTACTTGTGAGGATTCTTTTGGAGATTATGTATATGTATGTGTGTTTATGTATGTGTGTGTGTATATATATATATACAAACACATGCCTAATAATTATTATTATTAGGCAGGCCTACCCAACAACCCTCCCTATTCTGAACTTCTCGTTGCCATGTTACCCCTAAATACTTGATGAAGTCTCTGTTCCATCTGTCTTTTGGTCTTCTTCTTGGCCTCTTCAAATCTTTTGCTGCCCGGTAGAGAACTGCAGGTAATCAGCGGTTGTCGTTTCTTCTTGCCACGTGACCTGACTACATCCATTTCATCGATCTGAACATACCTATGGTGCTTACCACTCCTGTCATCATCCTCACCCAGGTGTTGCGCTTTCTTTCTCTTCAAATGATTCCAAGTATACATCGTTCCATACTTCTTTGAGTAGTCTGGAGTCGCAATCATATTTTTAATGTTTCATAATAAGACAACACTATCGCTTCTGTGTGAAAATAATTCTTTATATCCAAGGACATTTAAACTTATAAACATAACAACAAAATGGGGCCTTTTAAATTTCATTAATTTACTATTTATTATTTAATAAATAATATAGCAAGTTTTTCAGAAATTGTCCACATTTTTATCTAATATTTTAAGTAAATTGCAGCAAATCACTCTTAATATGCTATCTTTTACTTCATCATCTTACGCGAGGTACTCAGAAAAGGCATCCACTTTTTCGCTTTCAAAAATCATTCTTCTCATACAACTTATTTCTTGATAATTCTCCCCATCAATTACTTATTTGTAAATGATAGAAACTTTGAAACAATTTCAGTCACGCAGGAAATTGTTCTGTCATAGCTAAATAAATAAACAGTTTTTATACGTCGGAAAATAAATAATATCCCAACTTGTAAGAGTTCCAGGCGTTTCTCAGGGCAATCCAGAATCTTTCAATTTCCTTAGCATCGATCCCCCCCTATTCTCCTCATAAAACCAAAACAATCTGAGAGGCACAGGCAGCTTTTATACGGTATCACATCATCACTTTACCGCCGCCTCGCATCCCTCATCCAAGCCAATCCTGCGAGTACACCTCGGGTTTCACAGCTCCCGATTCAATCACCGTGAGCCCTGCCTCCTACGCTCCGATTGAGAGAGAAGGGATCCATCCATGAGTTTTATTCTAACCAAAAAGGGAGTTCGGTACTTTCTAACTATCAACGAGTGTATCCTAAGTCTACTGCCCATCTCTCACACGACTTATTTTGTACAAAAACCAGACCGTAAATCTTCAACGCTATCAGTCCTTCTAATTCATTCCATTTCCATACTCTCTCTTCAGTTCTCTCTTCACATTCACTCGTAAATTTTATCCTCTTTTCGCTTCGAGGAATCTATATTCGCAGTATAAGCCACGTTTTTGAATCGTGAAAAGGAACGTCTTAATTTATTTTCTCCCTTCTTTTCAGCTTAATCCACAAAAGATCTATTTCGAAATTGGAAAACCTCTTTCTGTAAATGTTGGATGATTACAATGGATCCTGTAAGCAATCTGATGGACTAGTTTCCTAAATACAAAATAATATATGGTGATAATATAAAATAGAACTTTTTCGTCAATTTTCGAGTGGAATAATGTTATAATATATCAATGAAGTCACGGTTTCAACGTAAAGATAAAATATACCTAATCATTAATTTCAAGATAGGCACGATAGTTTCTCATCACCATAAAACATACTGAAGTCCCTCATGAGTTGATATAGCTACTTCATAATTTAGTCTTGATATATTTTTCTCCTTGACCATTATATCTTTCTTTATACATTTTCTCGGTATCCTCTTTATCCTTTAATTTCTCTTTTCATCACTCCTCAGACTCTACCCACGGTTTCCATTCCGACGTTCTTTCACTATCATCTCCTATATTCTCTTTTTCTTCATTTCCTTTTTCTGCGCCCCTACTGCTTTCCAGGGAAAGACGGCACCCCCGGTCCAGCTCATATTCCACACAAAAAATCTTATACATCCCTCTTCTCCGTAACCCTACTTCGTTTCCGCCCCCCTCTCGCCATTCCTTCCACAATCTTCTCCCTATGTCCTCGCTTGTAGATTTGAAATTGACATTTGTGTCCATTACAGCGCCTTTCTCCCCCAATCGTTTTCTGGTCTTTTCCAATCCTCTTCCTCATTCATTCTCTCCTTCTACCATCTCGACCTCTATAAATTCTCCGATTCTATATATTTCTCTATTATCTCGGCAAAGTTTCAATCTCTCTGCTCCAAGCTCTGGTTTCTCGAATTCAACTTTCTCGTTCATCGACTGAATCTCTTACATTCCTTAAGGCTTCTGTATCTCTATTTTTGGCGTCCCTCTTTCTCTTCAGATCTCTTTAATATAGAGACCCGAAACTGCTGTTTATCTTTTCCCCCTTTTGATTCTACAATCGTATCTCAATAAAATTCATGTTCCTTGAATGTCAAATATTATTATTTAATACTTGGTATTTCGAGTTTTGTTAATAACAAGGTATTCCTGAAGATATTAGGTTTTAATAACGTCAGTATCGACCCCTGAGTGCTTATTTAGACATCTACATTCAAGAAAGATTGAACTCTTAGAATGTATTTTAACCCTTTAACTGCAAGCATCGTCTACTGAGGATTTTGGCCTTTTTACTTTGTTCTATAGAATATGGTCTTTTTTATATGCACATAACAGGTAAGCTATAATAAGATGAGACTGAAATGACAATTTTACCTCATTTAGATGACAAATATTTAAACTGCAACTCAAAAAGCTGCTAGTCTGAAAAACAAGTATTACACATGTGATAGGAAATATGTCAAAATTTTACGCAGTCTAAGGGTTAACTTTGTCTATGCACTATCAAACTAATGACCAAAGTTTCGGTGAAAGACTGTTAAAAGAGATAACGTAGACAAGAAGTAAACAAAATTAAAGTAAATAAAAGGTAAAGGAAGTTACTTAGGTACTTGACAGAAAGTCAAGTACTGTACCTAAGATACTAACTCAAGGCTCAACTGCTGACTCAAGATATTATCTTCCCTCCAAGAATATCTGATCGTCTCAAAGAGGCAAAGGGTTCACCTGGCCATTGCTAGTAGTCGGATTTCTCTCATATCTGTATCTCCGGTTCCCTCTAGGCATGTTCTATGACTCAATTTCACATTCCACGTATGACTTCATCTTTCCACGAAAGCGGCGAAAGAGGGAGAAAGGGCAGATAGAATTTGAATTCCCCAACATTTTAGGAGAAGCTACATTTTTTCCGAGCTTCCAAGGCTCTCACATTTTCCTTCCCTCTCAATTTCACTCCGCCAACGCATAGGCACGCACATACGCACGAAAAAGCGCGGACGCGAGCACCCATGCCGTTGATCCTCGATTCTAATACCGCCGGAAGCGGTTATTTCCACCCGAGGTGAAACGTTCCTACTACGGCGCGGAGATTTCCCGCTCTAAGGGAAAGGGGGAGAGGAGGCGGAAGAGAGAATACTTTCAGAGGCGCACTTAAGCCGGGAGGAGATTCCCCCTTTTCCCGTTGCTTTTTGCTAAGTAGGGGTGTTAATGCCAGTACTGGATTTATTCATTCCCAGGCCAAGGTTTTGCGTTCTCTCACGGCCAAATGGAAACTGCTCTTAATGAAAACGCTGCTAATTTTCCTTTGCGGAGTTATCTTAGGGGTTTGGAAGAAATAATGAAGATCAGCCTTGTTATCCATACACCGCTGCGTTATGACGATGCATCGTCATTTGTCACGAACTGGTTCGTTCATAGAATATTCCCTTTCAAGGGGGTCACCGCAAAGTTTTCTCCAGTTTCAACAAGTAAAGGCATTCCCCACTTTACTTCTTCTCATCTCAATACTCGTCGGGAAAAAATATCAGAATTACTTTCCGGATAAAATATGCTTGCTAATCTAGAAAATAAGATGGAGAATTTGATAATTTGCGCAAAAGAGAAATTGAACTGTTAGTTCAATTAAAAGCTCAGAATGCAACCAAATACATCTATAACTAAGGTGCACGTTTGATCTTGCGCTTAGAACTTCAGGATGTGTCAACCTTTCACATCATTTTAGGAGTTTTCTGAGAGATAACTAAATGCTCAATAGTGGAATCGATTTTGATTCCTAAAATTAATAAGTTGGTGAGACCTTTAAAGAATTAAAGTTGAGTAAAATTGAAATTGGAAAATTGGATTTATATGTGTATATATATATATATACACATATATATGT
>KZ308184.1:2321970-2355398 GCA_000376725.2 Ladona fulva | reverse complement strand
TACCTATATATATATATATACACACACAACTCAGAAGCTGAAGTTCCTTAGATTTACAATCCATTTACAGCCATAGGTTTAAAATCATCATACTGCAAAAGTACTCACGATAGTAAGAGGGTCGCCCAGCAAGTAAAGTTAGAAAGCCCTGCAAGCCCCTGGTGATTTTTTTTCGAAGTTTTTGCCCTTGTTACGAAGGGAGAATCCCCACGGCTTAAACGAGAGGTCATTCGTGAGTCAATCCATGAATTGCAGCATCCACAAAATGATTTTACATTAAGTGGTTCCATACCCGTTGCCTCCACCTTCCGTAGGTGCAAGACCCGCGCCGCCACCCATTTCTCGACTTCTAGAAATAATAACTGCTGAAGTATTCATCGGAAAATTTGTGAAAACGTATGGAAATGAAGTGATGAGTCTTCAGCATGTGACGAGCTGGTGCAGGTTATTCAATGAAGGGAGAACTGACGCTCATGATGAAGATAGAAGTGGGAAGCCGCCCTTGTACTGATGAAATTGAAGAAACCGTCAAGTAAGATCACTGTTTGATGCTCGACCATCTCCGTGAACTTTTCTAAGACACAATCAGTGCTCAGTCGTCAAAGGGAAAGGACGTATCTCCAGGTAGCTTTCGCAGCGGAAGTGAAAGTTAAGTATAATGGCGTTACCAAAATGCGTGGTATGTAAGAAGGCAGTAAAGAATGAAGTGTGCTGTGGTGACTGTAAGAAGTCGTTTCATTTTAGTTGCAATTTATTTAAAGTTGTAAACTGCGTAAAGGATGATTGGCGATGCAGCAGCTGCAATAGGAAGAGGGAGAGGAGTACCACGGAGGAAAAGGACGCCTACAAAGATTGAAGAAGGAATTGGAAGAGGAGAAGGAAAGGGTCAAGAGCCTGACGTCGGAGAATGAGGACCTTAAAAAACAGTTAAGTACTCGTAAAGTGAATCTGTCTCATCCTAATACTACATTAAATTCTGATTCTTATAAGATAAATCATATTGAAGAAGAAATTTTTGAAGAAGAGAAAACAGAAAGTTAGAATCGGAAATTTTTCTCAAAAGAGGCAGATGCTACTTCAGGTATTCCGCAAGGTAGCGTTCTTGGGCCACTGATTTCCTCATTTACGTGAATGACCTCCCAACGAATATTAAATCCGATATCAGACTATTTGCCAACGACTGCATACTATACAGGCGTATAACGAATGCTCATGATTGCCTAATTCTGCAAAATGATTTAAATCGACTAGCGGAGTGGACTAAATTAAACGGAATGGAGATTAATGTCGGTAAATGTAAACATATCAAGTTTTCCAGAAGAAAGTCTCAAATACTTCATAATTACTCCCTAAAAGACGAAAACATTAACGTCGTTTCCGATTGCACATATCTAGGTATTAGTCTAACTAAAAATCTTAAATGGGGAAAACACATCGAGGACATTGTTGCGAAGGTTTATAGGAATCTCCATTTCGTAATGAGGAACCTAAAACGAAGTGGGAAGTGTGTCAAGGAAAGAGCGTACAAATCCATGGTCAGGCCGATTGTAGAATATGGAACGAATGTTTGGGATCCCCACGAAACAGGCCTTACTAAAAAGCTCGAAGGCGTGCAAAGAAAGGCGGCTAGGTATGTAGTCGGCAATCATAGGAAAACCGAAAGTGTAAGTAAAATGCTAGCTCATATGAAATGGGAATCATTAGAATCGAGAAGGAAGACTTCTAGATTAGCCGGAATGTATAAGGCATGTAATTGCGAAGAGGGTTGGGTTGAACTACGTACCAGGTTTAAAACTCGGTTATTTTATGATGGAGTTATGTTGGACGCGGAAATCATAGTTTAAAAATCAAAGAACGCGAGCAGAAAACAGACATAGCAAAATATTCATTCCTTAATAGAGATATCAGGGGATGGAATGCTAATGCCGAAAAATGTTAAAGCGTTCAAAAAAAAGGATATAATCAAGATGTATGTAGATTTATTGTATGATCTCCTGTCATGATATCCCATGCAACATTGTATATGCGACTATATGGATAAATACCATGTATCTTACTTTAGTTACTTCTATTTCTACTTATATATAAGTATAATATCATTTTTTTGATGAACTTGTTAAATTTTATATGATGTAATGTGTTTCATATATTTTTATATTCATACATGTATTATTATTATATGTTATGTATATCGTTCAAGTACTGCCTAAGGGAAGTTTTTGGAGGGTTTTCCCTACCGTCTTGTGCGAATGCCAGGCAGTTTTCAAATTACCATGTTATACTTCCCACCACCGTTGCCACCTGGCCAAATGGCCAAATTGCAATGCAGATTTTAATAAATAAATAAAACATCTCTTTAGTTTTCTGGGTGAAACCGTGACAGAAAGGTTGGGATACAGAAAGTTGTTACATCAAGCGCCTTACCCAGAACCTTTGCACCTCCTTTGGAAGGGATATCGTCTCTCACCCCGCCTACAATCCGGATCTTACATCCAGTGATTTTCATCTTTTCTCTTGCTTAAGGAGTTTTTAGGTGGGGATTTTTTTTCTGACGACGAAGATTTGAAAGAGACGGTTGTAAAGTGGCTAAGAGAGGTGGAGTGGGAGGCCTTCAACGCTGACATGGAAAACCTGGTGTCCCACCCACCAAAATGCATCGATCCGGACGGAATTTACGTATTAATGTAAGTAAATATCTGGTTTATAAGTTTTGTACATCTCATGAAAATATACGCACTTTCCGATTTCTTTTAATTTTGTAACCTTATTTTCCGGACGACCCTAGTATCCGAATAATTAATATCGGCAGAGTTCTACCAATTATAGTAGTCATACCTACCAAAAAATTAATTTGTTTATCGTTGTATCCGTTCCTTCAAAAATGAGGAAATACTTGTCCTTTTTCAGATTCCTTTTTATTCTTAAACTTGAAATTAGCAAAATTTTACATATATTGCTAGGTTGTTTTGCAAAAAATTAGTTACTTCAAGTGGCAACTTGTAAATACTTCCATATTTACTATTAACTAGTTTCTAGTAGTCATAATTTACCTAATTCATCTTCAACAAATGCACATTTACGTTATGTAGAATTTTGGAATCGGTTTTTATGAATTTTCTTGTGATTTTTATCTTACTCACGTTATAGTTTTTATCAAAATATAGTTAGAGAAATTTTAAAATTGCGGTATTAGAAGATCTTTTTAAGTTTTAAACGAATGAAACAGCAACTCCAAAGAATATTCAAACTATTCATATCGCAGAAATCATATTGAATTTGTAACAAAATCTTTTTTCTTGGCGCTAAATCCTAAGAAAGAAATCGGGTAAATATAAAAATTAGAGGGCCTTCGAATGTTTCCATGGCAGGCGCTCAGTTCAACCATAAATCATGATCTCAAATTATTAAAAGCTATTATTTCTTTTGAAAAGCAACCTACCGGTCTGCGACGCTTCATCAGTAAAATTAACGATGACGGCTTCGGTAATGTGATAACAGAGTAACACTGAAGTTCGAAATTCGGATTGAGGTATGGATGTTTATATGAATTAAATATAACAGAGACTGATATTTATGGGTTAATTATAAGAATGAATTTGTGAAAATAGAAACACTATACTGAGTTAAAATTAATATTAATGTATACCTAAATTTAATTTGAGAAGGGAGGGAAGAATGGGCCCAAAATTTAATTAAGCATCCCTTTGGTAAATAGACATAAGGGCGATTTCAGTAATGCGTTTTACGGAAAAAAGCAAACAAAATACAAATACTAAGTAACATTTCAGGGAAAGGGAAAAAGGCAAGGCTCTTATGCGCTACCCCAAGCGATGCTTCGAGTTTTAACTTTTTTGCAGGGTGGTAAGAAAAGCAACCACTTTAGGTGATTAATGTTAAGAAACGCTTCTCCCGAATCTCCAACAGTCCACCATTATAATTTGAAAGCTTGCTCGGAACAGCTTAATGGCCCGAGTGCGACAAACTAATGAAATCAGATTCGTCTCCGTTTGAAGAGGAGCTACAAAAGGGAAAACTCGACACAAATTAGCATCGGCGAGAAAGGAAAACACAGACCGTGGGACATGAAAGAGCCAATACTGTTTTGACGGCGGCGCTACAAAAGAGCGAGAGCGTGGCCCGGCGGCCCTTCTTTAAAAAATAATATAAGGAGGAAGAGAAGAAAAATTCGGACGAGAAATGAAAGGAGAGCGAGATGAGGGGGCTCCTCTCCTTTAAAAAGCCACCTCTCCGCCATTATGGCCGTCGAAATTGGGAAGCCCTCTATAGGAGGGGGAGAGAACCAACAGGTTATCTCGACTCTCCTTACCAAAAGCAGCGCCCTCTAGGTTCAGGACGGGGAAAGAAGGTACGGGAGAAGACCGGCGAAACGGGAGAGGAAATAAGGGAGGGAGCAAGTTTAATCCCTCGCGGCTTTAAATGCTCAAGAATGGGGAAAAAATAATACCTGCAGCTGGCCCATCACGTGGGACGTCTTTCTATCTTTAGATTCCTATCACACACCCACACAAAAGCATACTTAAAAATTATATACCCTCTCTCATTACAGACGCACCGAGAAAATCCCTGTCTGACTCAGCTAGACCACCGGACTATTTTTTCCTTGGGAACGAAACGCTTCGGGCGGGATTGGGATACCTCTTGAGAAATGCTGGTAGTCAAGCAACAGCAAGTTAGTGAAAATGTTTGCGGCGAAATAGCATGCGTATATATTTGTATTTCCCGCATTTAACAATCGCAATTTAAACATAAATTGAACGTACTAATAAATATCTTGTTTAGAATAAAAGTCTCCATAGGTAACATATATCTGACCGAATAAGATTTGGAAACTTTAACGTCGGGATTTCATATTTGTAATTAATGTTTATCATTTTGTGTTATTTTTAGGATTATGTGAATATATCAGAAAATAACAAAATGCATACTTCTGTTATACCCATGAAAAATCTAATTATTAATTGACAATTACTTTAAAGTTATTGATTATACGTTTAAAATACTAAATATACGCTCGTAAATGAAAATGTATGTTCCAAAAATCATCGAAATTTAAGTTGAGGGTAATTTATCTCGATAACTGTTCCCTTAGAAATAAATGCACATTCCATTAGCAATAAATAAATATCGGCAGAAATGTTATACCATTGGCAATGACAATAGAAAGCGTTGAAGAAAAAGCAGGTAAGTGTGGAGAGAAGGAACAAGAGGAGATTTTCGAGCTTTCTGGTTGAGATGAGGAGATTTGAAATGTAAAAAAAGAGTAGAATGAGAAGGTGGGACTAAGAAAAGAAGGCTTTGCTAGAAAGAGAAAAAAAGTCTCGTGAGGGATAGAAAAGGATGAGGAGATGGTCTTAGAGGCCGAGGAAGGGGTTGACATGAAAAGGGAAATGCGAAAAGAGAATGGGTAGGAATTAAAGCGCTTCCAGATATCTCGGGTGGACAAAAACACACACACGCATCCACACTTAGAGTCCCTCCTCTCTCCCGCACAACCTAGTGTTTTATGGCTTTTCTGCCTGAAAAAGGAAGTAGGAGAAGAACAAGACAATGGAGCACGGTAGGGAGGACAGGTTCGGGTAAAATAGTGCTGGGAATGAGTAGTGGGCGGCTGTGATGGAAGCTGCCGCTTTTGGGTGAAAGGAAAGCCATGTGCGTGAGGAAGAAGGGTAGAGGAGAAACGAGGGAAAGAGAGACATGAAGAGAAAAGGGAAGCGGAGTAATGGCAATGGTTAAGGAGAGAATCAGAATAGAGTAGCAGAAGAGGAAGAACTCCGACGAAGCTTCGAGTTAGTTTTCAGTTTTGTGGAAATGGTTTTGTATACATTGTAACTACCGTAATGAAAATCGAGTGATGGCATCATTGTGCAGTATTGATCCGATAAACTAAGGATACATTAAAGGAACTAAGGATAAATTAAAAGGAAATGATAAATTAAACAAAATAATGATGGGAGAAAAAATAAATTACAGAAAAAACGTTTACATAATGTTATCAGAAATGGAAGATGTTGAGAGAAGAAGAAGGGACTAAAATTATAGAAATATATACTATAGTGTAATATCATCGGAGAGCATTCTGCAGTAATGAAAATGGGAAGGTATAATTGTAAGGAATATTATGGATGTAGGTGTTACCTAATGTTGCTTGATAAAATACTTTTGGATGCTTCACGTCCGACTCAAAATATCATCTAATTTCAGCACCTTGTAATCACTGCTGAAATTACGAATGAGGTGGTAAGTCATCAAGTAAGAAAGAAAGAGAGAAGATATTAAAGATCCACACTAGAGAAAGGGTTAAGAGAGGAGGGAACCTTGCAGTGATAATGCATAGTGAAGGTGTTTTTGCGACAGAAGGGATGAGTTGATGAATGGTTAGGAAATGGGCTTTGTAAGATAGAGGAGTTGGAAGGGCTGTAAGGGGAAGAGAGTGGCAGAAAATAGAATCATCGTGGAACAAGTCTCCGAAAAAACTACGTCGCTGTTTCTTTTGGCGATCGTTCTTCCCCCTTCTTACATACAAGAACGATATAGTCGGAGTAGGTGCCCTTTCCATTTTCCCAAAACCCTCCGACTCCCTCTTTATCTAATATTTTCCCGTCATTTTTCCTCATTTCTTCTCCCGCAAAGATCCTTCCCCCGATCCCCGCTCTCGAAGCTGAGTTACATCTGACGAGCAATGGTTAAACAAAAATTCCGCGAATAAAGCTTTCACGGGAAAACGAGAATTTATTCCGCATATTATGTAGAGCGCTTTGCCGAGAAAGTAAACGTCTCGATATTTTTTGAATGAAATTTGCCCCAAGTCAACGTTATTGCTTTCATCTGGATGCCTTTTTATTCCAGAACCGTACTGTCTTCCAAGACAGATAGCCGAATTGGAGACCCAGAATGAATGTTTACATATAACCCGTTTCTTATATCCTATTCCATTTATCGCAGTGTTCACAATCGTAAAAAAGAGAGTGGATGTGCCTGCTGGAGGTTTATTGTTGCACTTTCTAAGTGGTGATAGGGTATATCAAAAGAGGAATGATTCATGCATATGAAATAACCTTCTGATCTCACACTTTTCATGCATAAATTAGCTTTCGCAGAGGACATAAGTCTTATATTCTCTCGAAAAAATAGACAATTGATATGTGGAACATTTCCCAATTTCATTAAATTTAGAAAAAGCTTTCAAAGCCCTTTTTTGCCTTCGTTGGACAGTCAGTTCATCGGACTATTGGATCAAAGAAAACATCCGCGAATAATGTTATTTTCCGTTAGTTAGGCATCAACTTCAGTATACATGCTGTGTATTGGTGTTAACCACCCTGCACCGTGCCCACAAGTACTGTATTCGGGAATTAGAAAAGTTATATACAAGGAAAGGCGATACGGTACACTCAGATGATGCAGGACGCAGGATGGGAATATCTAGAAGATAGCAGATTTAATTTAATTAATAAATTCAGAGAAAGTACGTACTCGGAAGATGTAGCCTATATCATGCCTCCTCCTTGTTACAAATGCCCTTCAGATACTACGAGAAAATTCAGAGAAATAGATGCTAGATCAAGTCGCTTTAAGAATTCATTCCTCCACAAACGATACGTAATAATAACAGCGTAATCGATTGGGGAAGTAGAGTCACTGTGCATGCACCCCCTGCCAAATGCTGAAAGGCTGCTTACAGGTTACATATATAGATGTAGATCGGTAGATAAAAATAAATTATACCCCTTGATTATGAACGATAATTTCAATGTTTCTCATTTCTCAATTTAAGATTCATAATTTGATAGGTTTTGTAGTAATTAACTTACATCTATAAATAACTTAACTTATTTCGTACATTTATTACAGTAGAAATGTTTTCTAAACTTATTTGTTATTTGAAAGAAATTTTCCATTCCATTAATATTTGAAATAGTTAGGACCTACACCAATGACACCTTAAATTACATACCGCGATGAAAAAACTCTTCGAGAATTTCTCAAAATTCAAATAAAACAGCTGTTACTGAAAGTTATACCATCGATAACCAAGTTATATCGAGGAACAACGCCTCTCTCGCAGTACCTTAAGCGAGTGTGATTAAAATATTCCAACAGTTGATACGCGAGCGTCGCAAGCAAATCACGCCTCTCTCGTTCCGCTCAAAAGAAATCCCACATTTCTAACCCTACAAACCACGCGCAATCTCCGCAGCGGACATAAAACTCCTTGCATCGCGCTAAGCTCCTTTTGATCCTCCCAAAAGGTACGGCAGAGAGAGAAAAGTGATACCATTAGCACCCCGCCTAAGCGCCTATCCGCGACGGGAGAGACCGCACTCTGGAAGGCAGGAACTTTAAGGATGAAACGTACGAGAACGAGGGAGGGGGAATGGGTTATTTTTCGAAGGAATTATGTAAGAAGAGATGGCGGTAAGTGGTCGGGAATGTGTGTTTGTGAGGCTGTCGGTGAAGAAAGTGCGTACATGCGGACGAGTAAAGACTGAGTTGGCGTGACTCTCTAAAAGCTCTGTCGTGGGAGTGGCGTTTGTAATTTGTCTCCCAGATGAAATACGGCCTCGTCATTCTACTTTCTACTCCCGCTGGTGTTCTACGATGGGTGTTGGGGTAAATATGAGTAAGGAGAGGGATGGAAGTGCGGTGGTGATAAAGGGGTGGGATGGGGAGGAATCAGAATTCGAGCATGTTGCCCCCCTCTGGAAATATTTGCCATTACCCCACTCTTTATGCTCCTTCAGCTCAAACACACATACATACATACTCAGGCAAGTGGTCCCTTTCGTCTTCCGACTTCTCTTCAGGAAAGGAAGAGGGAGAGGGAAAGTTTAAGCCACTCCCTTCGGTCTTGTTCGGAAGAAAGAGAGCGATTATGTTGAGTGGGCAAAGAGAAGTGCTTAAGGGGAAGGGAAAGTTGAAAAGAGAAGAGAGAGAAGAGATTTAGTTTAAGTAATGTGGATTTTGTTAGGAGAAGGAAATCAGTGTTGGAGAAAGAATAACAATCCGATCCAATTCGAAATTTCTTACAAATGCAAACATCAGATTAATGAATCTATGTCGAAGTCATCTTTACAGCTCATAAGAATTCTTTATCAAAAGCAAGTGATGTCGAAATAAAACTTATTAGTCAATATAATCTTTCCCATTTACATCAGACAAAACTATGAAATAAAATTATATTCAGTTATCTTTAAAAAAACAAATAGATGACATCAATTTGAGAAAACAATAACAACGCTAATAAAATGTACTCAGTAAAAACAAAAAATAAGTATTTAAAAATAGTTATATTCAATTTTCAAAGACAAATTTGAACTATTCGGAAGCTAAATCCAAATTTCCCTCGCCAATATCGAATTCTTCATCGAACTGTAAATGATTCGATTATCTTCTTTACTACTAACCATCTCAATAAGGCAAGAAATTGCAACAGTTACGAACAAATACAACCATCTGACGAGAAATAAGTGATATATTTTCTAATGTAATAAAGATATAGCTTATAAATTAACTTTTATTTTTTATAATTAAAAAAGGAATTTTAAATCGCCTTTCCAAAGCGTTTGGTTTAAAATCAAGCTCAATCCAATGACTTGATTTTATATTGTAACTGAAACTACTTGGCTTTCTAAAAACATATTTTTTATTATTTTTCTACCAGTTTGAGCCTACAAATACAGCATGTTCACAAGTTCACAGTTCACAAAACTGAGTACTGTTAAATTAAAATAAAGAGTATTGTTGTTAGGTAACGGAGGAATCAAATACAAAACTGCATTGCGAAATGTTTGATACAAACTCGTGTTGACAATTTCCATTTTGTCCAAAACCACCAATTTCTTTCCTTTCTCCTCTCTATAAATTAGACACAATAATAGCTTCTCTAAATGGGCTCAAATTGGAAGGGAAAATTTATAGGATTTCTGAAAATTACAGTTTTATTTTTTATAATTAATAGCATTCCATCAATAATGGTCAATTCACATAGGTTGCATCTTGATTTTCTACCAATCTTGCTTTTGATCTTATCAGATACTTATATCTTATCAGATGCTTACTCTCATCGGATACTTTCACCATTCTTTTGATTAGGTACCTCTCGCTAATCAATATTGTCGAATATAGTACGAGTATATGAAGTCCAAAAACTTTTCAAGATGGATTAATTGGATATGAGCCAATTATTTTGAGCAAACCCTAAACCCTAACCCTACTTTTTAGGCATTAAAGTAATATGCATGTACGAATTGTAAAAATGGTACTTTGAAATGTGGTAAATACATAAAGAATTTTCTAAATAAATACCGTGAGAATTAAAACTTCTGGCTATTGACTTTTATGAAAACAAACCACAAGTTTTGCAAAATCGGATGAACTGACTTATTTTGCAGATAATCTATTCAATAGTAAAATTCTACTCTTATATTTGTCAACTAACACATAACTCACTAAATTATTGAGAAAATAATTGATGTAACTTACTGTTCTGCAGGGCTGAAAATGTACAACCCTTTGTTCACAACAATTCCCATATCCACTGTACTTTCCTGTTGGAAAACTTTCTCTCACGTTCGACCCATCGATAGATCTGACTTTAGATAAGATTCACATTTCATAATTACCGCAGAAATTCAACTGAAACTTGCGTAGACGAAATACCAAATTTTTCCATACAATTACGGAATAAAACAGTACTTAATGACCCACCTTCAAATTATAACCATTGGTTAATAAAAGAAGGCATATGCTGATAACAAAAATAAAAAGAATTCAGGTGAAGCTAATAGGGTAAGGAAGATAAAGAATAAAAAGGAGTGACATGTGGTGCACATGGGTGTATGTGTATAATATATATATATATATATATATATATGCACGCATACATACAGTATTTATTTATTTATCCGATACCCTCACAAACGTCTACTTGTTGGACAACTCAATAGACAAACAGATACAACCAATCCCTAATACAATTAGCCAGGACACGAACACAGGATCTTAAAGTTGAATACGTATATATACACACACACATAAGAAAACGAATAGAATGAATGATGGTAAGGAGTAGGTAGCATAGAGAAGGAAAATGTTCCCGAAAAAAGATTCGAGTTGCGCTAGAATTCTTTATAACCTTCAGCTTCTCCTCTGCTCTTCCTCCAATGCGCTCCAGTGACTCCGCCACTGTCTCATATTTTTGTGGGTGTGCGCCAGCACGCACTTATTCTCGCGCCCCTGACCCCGTTGTTAACGGCGGTTTCTAAAACGTGAGCGCTAAAAATTCCATGAAGCGCCTTGTATATTTGGAGAAAAAGGTTTATTTTTGTTTCTTCTCCGAAGCGCGCTCTCCCCTTCTACTCGCAACGGTGTGCGAAAGAGATCCGAGAGCGGGTAGAATAGTGAGATATTCAACTCTGACAGGGAAGAGAATTTTTTCCGCCGGAAAAATATGAAAGATATTCGTGGAGAAAAAATTCCGAAAAGCCCCCGCGCAAAACAAATGCCGCTCGCTTAACCAAAGGGAGAAACCAAGGGAGACCAAAGAAAAGCACAAGTGCGATTCATTTATGCGAGGTAATAAAATTAAGAGAGGTTGAGGAAGGTTATATTGGAATCGGCGGAGAGCCAAAGGTGAGTGGATTGTGGAAAATGGAAAATATGGTTCTAGGTAATAGTTAGACAGGAGTTGGAGATTTGAACGGGAGTTGGTTGATTTTTGACAAAGAAGCAAACTAGAATTATGATTTCATGGAAATATATTTGGTGGAAAGTTATACAGAAAAGAAAAAGATTTAGTGAAAAAGGGAAACGAAATGGTTAAGAAGAGTTTCTTAAAGAGTTGGAAGCAAAATGGGGACGGAAAGGAAAATGATGAGAGATTAGAACTTTTTGAAGATGTTGGAGTTATGTCAGTTGAAAATGTGGGAAACGAGTTGCGTAGTTTGGAGAATATTTTACAGTCTTGGAGAGAGGATTAATGGGATTGAGGTACGCCGCAAGGATATTGAAAGAGGTTGGCATGAATGTCCTTCGAGTGGTTTTGTTTGAGCAGAAGGCGAATTATACAGAGTTTAAAGAGAAGGAATTTCATGGGGTTAGGAAGGGGCTAACTGTGGGTTCCGATGTAGATTTGCGAAGGATTGAGGTTGAATGCTCAGACGGTGTGGGTGGAAAGGTAGGTGAGAAATGTTGGCGAATTGGAAAGAGAGCGGCCCTGGAGGATAATACTGTGGAAAATCCGGGGTAGGCTCCCTACATTAACAATAATTTTACCCCCGAGGAGGTATATTGTGCTTTAAATAAAGAGAGGAGATTCGTAACGGGGTATGAGGTTGAGACGCATGGTGAACGGTAGAGCAGAAGGGAGAGTGCGGAAAAGAAAAATATAGAACGAAAGAGCCTGAATGAAATAAAAAAGAAGGTATGACAAAGCCACTGGGCCGTTTTACTTTCCAGCATTTACATTTCGGTGGCTTCAGAGCGAGGAATCGGGCGGGAGCGCCAAGGGAGGAAAAGGGGAAGTTGTGTGTGCGGAATGCCGGGAAAATGGGAGGAGGGGATGATGGATGCAAAAAGGAAATGGAAAGGGAGGTTGAGACGAGAGTAGTCCCTGGGAAAGAAGGAAGAAACGGCGGTTGGTGGGCGTGGGTGCGTGTGGAGTGGGGTTTTCTAGCGGGACCGGAAGTTGTGAGTCCGCAGTCGGAACGGTCTCCACCACCCACTGCGATGGGTGTGCCGCCGCAAAAGGCGAATGCTCCGAGGAAACTATTTTTTGCGATTCTATTTTGTTTCAACTTGATAGAACGCTGGGGCTCCTCTCATGTCCGTGTTTAAATTGGGACGCGAAAAAAATTATATTCAGGTCTACCGGTTTATTTATCCTCTGGATCCAAATAACATATTAGAATATGCCTTCCTTAAGGAAACAAACTGAGCATTTTTATATTCAGAAAATCTAAAATCAAATGAAAATTTATTTATATAAATTTCAATTCCATAATCGCCTCTGATACGCTCCTTGATTGTACACTTCTGGGTCACAATGAAAAATTCTCTCTTAAGTTTTTATTTTTTGCAGTATTATAGCATTGAATGTTTAATTTTTAACTTCACCTTCAAGTTTATTTCTTTACATAATCTTGTCAGTTTATTACAATCCTCTCTAAAATTTAAACCTTACGAATTTTTCCTACACAGTAGGACCTTACGGCCCAGAATTCACTCAAAAAATATGATGCAAACATCTTCATCGTCATTGTTTTGCAAATATGTCTTATAATCCCATAATATGTCTCGGAATTTTCCGAGTACACGAAATCTAGATAAGAAAATAGGTTATTTTCTCTTAATATGTAAATATATATTTTCTACGTATTAATATACTTCAACTAACTACTTATCTCAGTATACTTCATCGTGAAATTCTTATCTTTTACTCCTTCAATTAGATAAAAGTAAAATTAATCGCATGCATGCCCCGAGATCCATGACTGATTAGATAAATAAAAAATAGGGGAATGAAAAAAAAATACGGTAATCCACAAATTTATTCCGAGATTCCTCTTGCGACTCATTTAACCTCTCCTAATGTAACGAGCATCGCCACGAAGAGAAACTAAGAGAATTTATTGCATCACAGCTTGCCATTTCCTGAAAACCATTTCTTCTGAAAATTAAATGCTTTAGTCCACTTTAAGTCCTCGAAATTCCTGAAACGCATTTCATCTTGCGAATTTCGCAATCGTTTCATCTAAATTCCTAAAGGAAAATTGAATTACTGGCGGTAAAATCTTCATAAAAAGGTTGATCGCTCATTAAGGCCCTTAGGAGAAAAAGCTGTAGCATTGATACAAAAAATATCTCATCCTCTTTTCATCATTTATTCATGAAATTCTTATAGCAATCGTTAGCACGGGATTATATATTTGCACTCAAAAAATTACCTCGGCATCCACCAGCCTCCCTTTAATTATATTTAAATCTATTTCCCTTTAGTTGCCGGAACAAAACGGCTTCTATAGAAACAATTAACTAGCGAAAGTCGTTGATGGTTAAAAGCCACATTTTGCTCCCGGATGGTGGTAGGGAGATATGCGAAGGGAAAAGCAGGTAAGGGGAGAATGGCGGAAAGAGTATTAACAGAATTACTTAACGGCGAATTTCAACGTGAGAACGCATATAAGTGAGTTACTGTGAACGACGTTACACCGTGCGATTAGGGACGGGGAGAAATGGCTGTTGGGGAAATGGAGGAACGGTAGATAAATGACAGAGAAGCAGAGAAGAATACGGGAAAGGAAATTGCAGAGGAGGTTAAGGAGTGAGTAACAGTATAAAATGAGGAGCCTTTTTCTGCGAAAAAACGAGAATAATAATCGGAAAGAAATAAGGAAAACTATTCAGGTGAAGGAAGAAAGAAGATACGGAAGACATACTAATGAAGAAATTTAATAACGGGAAGGGAGTAGAAGAAGAAACCAACGAAAAAAAGGAGGCAATAGCCTGTAAGGATGACCTAGGGTTGTGTAGGGTAATACAGGGAGGAAATGTGGCTAGATATGAAAGCAGATTAGAAGAGTCAGAAATTGCAGAGGAAAGATAGAAGGAGTAGGTGTTAGTTAAAATAGAGACTAGAGGGGGAGAATGGGTTTCATGATGGGGAAGATTCTCCCATTGGTCACCTCGTTACTTCCGGAAGGTTGGTGCGGAGATACAGCCAAAGGGCTCCAGGATGACCAGTGCGGGGAAGGGATTGAAGGATTTCGAGTTCGGGTGAATACAAAAGGGAGGTGGGGAGAAGCGTTACGCGTGGGTGGCCGTGGGAAGGAGGTGGGCCATAAACGACAACGCTTTCGGCTTCAGTTGGGGAAGGGATGAGGGAATGAAGTGGAGGAAACGGTGGAGGTAGGGAGAATGGGATATTTCGGGATGGGTAGGCGTTACTGGTCCAGCAGTCCAGGCAGTAGTGGCTTATAATCCCACTATTTATTACGGGCTGAGAGCCGGGTCTAATCACCCAAACGGCCGCCGTTATGAAATTACGGAATGAGGCGATGGCGGGAGTTGGGGAGGACGTACTTGGGAGCGGGAGAGAAAAGGGTCTTCCTCATTCGTGCGAATGGGGATAAGGAACGGAGGCGAGAGGGAGTGGGTGGGAAAAAAATAGAGGGATGGGAAGAGTCCCTGTGTCGTGGGGAAGCGAGGATATTTGAGATGGAGTCGGAGAGGGGATTGCCATCCAAAAAGGTGGGGATGAAATGCGTAGAAATTTTCCTCGGATCTGGATCGTATATATGCATACAAAAAAAGAAGAGGTATTTGTTGACATAGAGATGAACGAGGAAAATATAGAACCGTATAATTGCGGAGAGGGAAAAATTGGAAGCCGAGTTTATGAGGCTTCCGAAGCGTTAACGGGAACGTATCTCAGAAGCGGCTGCGAATAAAATAATCCGAATGATGAAAATTAGATGAAATATACTTACTCCTTAACCTCCCCAAAGTTTATGCTGAATGTAATTTGATTTTTAACAAGCTGAACTTCGTTGCTCATCTCAAGCCCGCACATTAGTGTGTTGGTTTACAGATAAAGTACGAAATGAATGAGCACTTGGAAAGTTGCTCGAATAACTTCATCCATCAAGTACGGAGTGTAATTCACAACTCCGAAACAAGCAAAACTTTAGCAGTGAAATAATTCACTTAGATTTAATACAAGTAATTAGTGAATGAATTGTTCCACCTATTCTGATGCTTTTTATACTAATTTCTTTCATTCACTATTTAAATTTGCATGAAAAACATTTAAAATGGCTTTTCTAGAAGCACTATTTTCCCATGAGGTAAGGCGTTGTAGCATCTAAAAACGATTCTGTTCCCACTCGTTAATTTGAATTATTATATAAATATGATAAAATATAAATATGAAAATTATTTTTTAAATTATTTTTCAAGAAAATCCTAAATTCGACCATAAAAATACTGAATACATTACGCAAACGTCAGTCAAAACGTAATATCTTCTCACAATGCATCTTAATAACTTATTCAGCGAAATATTCACGTGTTCTAGAAAATATTCAACTCGGAATAGTTCTCATTCGAGTATTCTCTCTTAAGTTTTTATTTTTTGCAGTATTATAGCATTGAATGTTTAATTTTTAACTTCACCTTCAAGTTTATTTCTTTACATAATCTTGTCAGTTTATTACAATCCTCTCTAAAATTTAAACCTTACGAATTTTTCCTACATATATAAATATATTATAAATACATCATAACCAACTACGTACAATAGGAATACCCTTTCTTTCCCGAAGACATTTTAGTGATATACAATTAGTAAAATCGGCTAATGCATTGGTAATTGGAATACTTGCACGTAAAACACTGCGATACAAAGCTCGGAGGATGTGCGAATCTCCTATTTATTTCCAACACATTCCCCGACTTTCAATGGTCTTGCGGTGAGGGAAACCAAAAGTTGCTCTCGGCTCATTTCTGGTCAACTTTTCCTCGGCCTCTTGAGCATACTTCTTAGCTTCAAATTTCTCGGAATTCGAAGATTAATATGCTCTTCAAGAAAAGTTCAAAAGAGCTCCCTAGAACTCGGATGTACACATCTTGAAAAATGTACGAGCTGGGGAAAGAAAAGTCATTTCAATCACTTCTCTATCTCTCCTACGTGCAGTTGGACCCAACCAGAAGCAACATCAGCAATCCGTTATTTCATCGACAAATTATGATTTACGATACACAATTTTTACCTTTATTGTACCTTAACGTTCCCCTCGTGGAATCATTTGCTACGTGAGCGCATTTCAAACTTCTGGATTCTTCCCCACACCGCAGAGCCTTTAATGCCATTATGTCTACGAAGTTTTCAGCGGGCGTCTTTCTTGTTTTTTTATTATCTCTGGAAATAAAAACGAGCCGCTGCCGATCTTCATTCGGTCTGCGCGGTCACAATCAACATTACAGTGTTTTTTCACAACCTAAGTACCGTCCATACTCTCAATTATTTCTTCTTTGTATTCTCTCTTTTATTCCGTACCGGGAACAATAATTTTCGAATCATTCCGTTGTTTGTACTAAAAGTGCTGAAGTGAGTTTCAGGGCTAACAAAAGATACTCTCGTGAATCCCTTGGGCGGCTTAATCGCATGTTCGTCCGACTTCTGTACGCCCTTGAGCCAAGTTATACATAGGCATCGTGATCAAAGAAGAACGATCGCAATTGCTCTCCCTCCTTCCTTGTTTTCCTTCTTACTTCACGTCTCACGCACTCCACGAGGAAAACCTGACTCAACTTTACGGAAAGAATTCTCCTCGGAAAGCAAGCATCAGTTATTCATAAGAGAATGGTTTGGCTTTCGCTGTTTGTTTTAAAAATGCAGATCATTGGCTCCAAAAAACACGTTCCTTCCCTTTCTACTCTCTTTCCTTCTGCAGGCAAGTACATATGCCCCATACTCTTAGCAGACGTTTGAAATAATCTTTCTATCGTCTAATTATTCTACCCAGAGGTTTCCAGATTTATCCTAAATTTTATTCATCTGGTACTTCATTTTTCCTTGAATGGTCTATGTAATAATCTTCTTTTCATTTATGTGTGGCGTATTCCTTCTTTACGCTTTGCTTTCATCTCAAAATATCTCCTTCGATTCCTTTTCCTTTTCAATCCTTTCAACGCTAGCCTTAGATATTTTCGGTATTTTTTCTTCGGATTCCATAATTCCCTTCGTTATTTACATTTAATAATGAAATTTGCATCTGTACACTATCACAACATGTTTTAACTAATGTCACTTCCTATGCCTACTTTAATTGTTCGGTCGAAATGTAGATTACAATTTATTACGACAGGAAAATAAAATACAGGAACCACTTTTCTCTAGGAAACAACATCCAACTTTTATATAAAGAAATTCTTCGCAAAAATACCACACTCACAAATCAAAAGAGCTCGACTACTTACGACGCACTAGCGTCATCCTCAAGTGATAATTTTTCAAAATTTCCAACTATCATGGAATATCAATAGTAGCTCGCAAGTCAGCTGAATTTACAATTTCTTGCTATAACGATGACTAGGAAGGTGACAAAGTCTTTTGCCTTACGAGTGTGTAGTGAGTTTTAGGTGTGTTATCAATTAATCCGAACCAAAGCAGTCTTAATGCCAATTTACTACGAGTAGTATTTATCTCGTAGTATATCATTCCTGGAAATCTCTCTCAGGTTATAAGATAACGACCCTATTGCATTAAAAGCAATCTCTATCAACATATCTAAAAGTCTGACGTCCTCTTCTTATACGGCTCTAGTCACTGATGACATTCGAAGATCCATCGATAGCAAAAAAATAACAACTCTAATTCTTCTCGATTTTAGTAAAGCATTTGACTCTATTGATGCCGATATAATGATCGCCAAATTGTGCTTCATGGGTTTCTCAAAAGCCTCAACTGATTGGTTTTCACCGTATCTTCACGAACGTCGACAGAAATATCATTTGATTCTTCCTCGGCATGGCTGAATATAAATCGTGGTCTCCCTTAAGGTTCTATATTAGGTCCTTTGTTATTTTCCCTTTACATCAATGATTGTCCACAAGTCATTCGTCATAGCAAATACCACTTATACGCGGATGATTTACAGATACATCTCGACTCAAGCACAGCAAATTTCCCCAGTCAATGGCTCTGGTAAACAAAGACCTATCCTTAATCAGCGAATGGAGCAAAAATAATTTCCTTGCCCCTAATCCCTCTAAGTCTCAAGCTATTATCATTGGAACTCCCAGACTATTGAAGAATTTAAGCATTAACAATATCCATAAGCCTACCCTGGACGGTTTTCAGATTCCGTTGTACAAATCAGTCATACATCTCTTCTATGTTCGAACCAAGTCACTTACATTTGTAAGAAGGTATATTCGTCCCTGCAAAATCTCAGGCGTTAAGGTTATTTCCTTCCTTCATCATTGAAAATTCAACTAGTTAAATCCCTAATTATGCCTCATTTCGATTACGGAGACATCGTCTATCAAGACTTATCTGGTGAGCAAAGTACCAAACTACAACGAGCTCAAACTGCGGCAATTAGATTCATTTTTAACTAAAAAAAAATACGATCATATAACGGAATCATTCAATAAACTATCCATGTTGAAGTTAGACTCCCGTAGAAAACTACACATTCTCTGCTCATCGTATAATACCCTTCACACAAACACTCCTGAATACATCGCTAAGGAATTTGTAAGCTTAGACTCAGTTCATAATCGTAACACAAGAGGATCCAAAAAACTGCTCATCCCTCATCATAGGACTGAAGCATTGCACAATTCTTACATCATTACCGCAAGCAAACTCTGGAATTCTCTTCCTGCGGATCTAAAATTCTCAATATTCTCTCACTCATTTAAGAGAAAACGCCTTTATTATCTTCAAATGCATAACAATCTTCTCTAAGAAGGACCACTGCATTTTGAAATCCGATCCTAATAATTTGCACCCTTGCGTCTAAAAATGCCCCCTGCTTCAAAAGTAATTTCTCATCGAAATCTTTCACTCAGATCAATTTGCTTTCTCTACCTTTGGATGTAAAACTGAATATCTTTCTTCTTGCAGTAAAATAATCTTATATGTGCCTAGAGGTAAAAGAATTTTAATCCTATGCTTTTGACACATATTTTTATATTTGTTTTGTATTTTTGTAACATTTTTAAAGGTATTTTTAATGTTTTCCTGCTGGGCCATATTTTTCCTAAGAGAAGACTTAAGTTTTTTAGCCCATATAATATCCCCTATTTTTATTACATCGCTTTCTTTCAATATCTCTTTCTATATCTTTATTAACTTTCTTTTTAATATCTTCTATTTTTTTCTATATCATTATTAATTATATCTTTATTAATTAAATGGTTAGATGGAAGAAGAGACTACCTGGTCTCAATCTCGCCCCACAATAAAGACGTTTTATTATTATTATTATTATTATTATTATTATAACATTACGAACTCTAGTTCTCTGTTTCACCAAGTCTCAACTTGTCACGCCCAATTCGTACTTCTGAATCAGTAGCAATTTCTTTTTTGAAGTGTTTCGACACCTGAGGTCATTTCGCCTGTGATCCTCCACGGGGATTCGAACCCGGAACCGCTTTCACTGAAGTCGAACGTGTTACCCACGTGGCTGTCCGGAAGCCCCTACCTCTCAATCTTTGCTTTGAAATGCTAAAGGGTTCCGTAACATGACCTTAACGCTACCTTGTTTTCATCACCACAGTGAAGATAACCGGACTTCCAGATAGTTCTCCCTCCTCCATTCGTGAAATTTCCACTTAGAGAACCCATATCTATGGAGAAATGGCTCAGGCGATTTCCTTTTGCTATCCTCCACAGCGTTTATATTGTGATCATCACTTAACTTGGGCGACGCTCTAAGTTATAGACGCCTCTGCAATCTGTCTGTCTGAGATAGTAACTTCGTGGACTGACTTTCATTCTTCAGTTATCTTTGGTCCTACCTGACTTGGATGCCCGTTACATTAGCAAAGTAACGAATATCTTACACCATCATCAACAAAACAAATTCTATCTCGTAACAGCAATTCTGGAATTAGTTTAACTTAATTTTATCAATATACTTTATCATATTACAATATTTATCAGTATAAACAAAATTTAAAATTAAATATAAAATCGGTGTCTATTCGTATTTAAAGAGAATAATGGAGTCAGGTTATCATCTTTTTAGCACTTCTTTTTCATTAGCTGTTCAAATATTTAGAAAGAGAAGTTAAAACACATATATCTTCCATACATAAAGGTAAAAAATCACATACTGAGTAATTTTACACTAGAAAATTTTATCTTAGCTGCAACTTCAGTTGAAGCATTCATTGATCGAAATCTTGATTGAATTCCTTTATTATAACATGAAAAAAATGTAGCTGATCATAAACTTCTTGTAGGATAATCAGCTGATTTTCTTTTAAATCTCATATGACAAGTAACAAAACATTCATCTACAAAACTCCATAATCTTACAAAAGAATGAAGAAAATCCTTGTGATTTTCACAGTATAAATTTTTTTCACGACTGGTTTTCATTACTACGCCATTACCAGGTGAATAATAATAATAAAACGTCTTTATTGTGGGGCGAGATTGAGACCAGGTAGTCTCTTCTTCCATCTAACCCTTATGAATGATACAAAAAAATACCCCACCCTCCTAAGCTAAGCTTATAGGGGAAGTTGGGAGGTATTTCATTTGCATAACATTCACCCGATAATGGCGTTTTAGCAAAAACCGGTCGTGGAAAACTAAAATATATACCGTGAAAATGACAAGATTTTTCTTCATTCTTTCATGTCGCTCCACGAAATCCGGCCTATAGTATGATAGATTACTTCCATAAACTTATTTTATTTCACCCACATTTTCTAATAACATCATAATATCCTTCATGTATTGATTTACACTATTTGATTTCTAAGGTCGAAATATCTATCCTAATGCTAGGTCATTTCAATTACTGGTTGTTTGGGAAGCGAACCCTCTCCTGACTTCGGGATTGGAATGGCCTCCACCGAAGGCTTCTGGGCTACCAATTAGAAAATTCAAGATTAAGAACATCTTACTAATGTTAAAATATTCAGTCTGAAAAATTACGTTTTCCGTGACATGAACATTTGAAAACCTGCTGCTAATTTTGCAGGATAATTCTTATTTGGTAATATATTAATATCCTTAAATTTGGTGATATTGATTCCCATGAAACCAAGGAATAATGTATTACCTCCTATAAACTTTGTTTTCTTATTCGCCTCCAGTCTTTTAAGAAACCAAACGAAAACATCCCAAAACAATGTATATCCTGGTAGTAAACATTCTCCATCCCCCATCTCCCTCTATCTTTCCTTTTTTAGATAGTTTAGACAGCTAAGACAGTCACATTGATAGCCAGAGGACAGTTCTCCGGACACGCCTTTCTCCTGTTTCCTCTTCCGCAGTCTCTCTCCTGGATTCCTTTCCGCTTTTCGCCGTTTTTCTATTTTTTCTGCCTTTCTCCAGCTCCGAAATCCTCCATCCAATGAAGTCCCTCCATATCCCACCATTAAATCCCTTTTTAACTCTTCCATTTCCCTCGCTAACCCCTTCCCTGTCTCCATCCCTTCCACTTCCTTCTCTTTGTCCCACCCGCTCTCGCAAACCCCACTAGTGACCATCCTTAATTTCCCCCCGACCACCCCCAAACACGAGGGAATCTCCCTCATCTCCCAAAAACCCCTTCATTAATCGGATACGGTTGTAATTCCATCCGATTCCCCCACCCTTATCCCCACCCAGCACCTCTCCGGCTCATTCTACCCTCATGCCTTCCATACTCTTTCTTAGGAAAGAGATATACCAAGCGTTGGAATATATGCTCGCCGAGGTGCCCTACATTACCTCTCCTTTTCCGTCTACTGCAGAGGCTATCCGATTGCTTTGACATACGTTCGAAATATTCTCGTTTTTTCGTATCTTCCGCTAACCGCTGCAATTACGCCTTCTTTCCTCCTCAGTCAAAGGGACTAGCAAAAGACTGATTGATTAATAAATTAGGTAGATCTTTTTTAATTTCTCGGAAACTGAATTATCTTCTTTACGGGATCTCACTTCGTTATATTTTTTCCTATTCTTTGTAACTCCGAGATTTTTAAATCCATGACATTTTTTTGTCGTCCGAAATGAAATTGTGCGGATTTCTTTTGAGTTAAAGGAGGGTTAAAAATTGGTCTTTTAATCCTTAAGTTTATAATAAGATTTTTAAATCAATTGCGTTCAAAAGGATGGGCTTTTCGAGCAATTTAGCTTGAATGATAAAAAACGATGTAGCTTCAAGGGTACAATGCGAAAGATAATTCTTAATCGTTATTTTTACACTCCGTTTCTGTCTAACTTGGTTGTTCGTATAGTATCAAATATTTCATGTTCTTTAGAGTATCAGTTATCCATAAAAGGGAACAATATCTGGCTCCTGTTGAGAAACTGAAAGTACGAAATGATCATAGCTGTCGATCCGTATCTGCTTTTCCAATCCTCTCTTTGAATGATTTTTCGTGAATTCGTCATTTAAAATTTACTAGAATCATTCAATGAGAGAAAATGAGAGATTTCCTGGCACAAACACTTCGATATGACTTCGAACTTTCCGTTTCTGATAAAACCTTAATGTAAAAGTGATCTCTTAAAATGTACCAGAAATTATAAGGGAACATTGAATTTAATCTTTTGAGCTAAATTTACAAAAATAAGGAATCGTTCACTTCATCAAACAGATGGATAAAGGGTAGAAAATTTATTTATAAGGAGCATTTATTTGCAATTCAGTATAAATTCGATAAACTCTTTGTAACTACAACTTAAGTACACGGAGTAGATATCCTATTGCTCCTTAATCAATAAATGTTTGCAGGCTGTATCTGACAGCACCTGTATATCTACGTTCACTGTGCAAAGCTTCGAGAACCATATCTGGATAAATGCTATACTAGCTGACGGAATATTATTTCCCGTAGTGATTACTTAACATCGCACTGGCTTATAGGTAAGCGGCTATCATCGTGAAACTAAAAGTGTAAACAGAATATAAGGGATAACATCGATAAAATTTTTGACATGCTAAATAAAAACCTCAAAATAGATAACAGAACAGCATCAGCAGAACCTGAAAATAGCCACAAGAGTAGGAATAATATTAAAACCTAAGTCTCAAAAGCTAAAGGAAATTCCGAAAATAAATTCTAGGTACCTATCACCCGCAAATATTTCACTCCGGTAGAAAATAAACGATGAGAGAGAGAAAGAGCGAGGGGTAAGAAAAATAAAATCCCATCAATAATTCGAAACGCCATCTTCGGAGTAGAGAATATTAAATATTCCGATGCAGCTTTAGAAGTTCTTTATAAATTCCTTCCAATTTTTCTCTTTCCCACGGCCTACATTTCAAAGATATCCAATCAACTCCACACAAAAGTTTTAGCTTCCACACTCATATACTCCGTTTTAGTTAGTTACCCAAACTCCTTTTTGCCCTCTGCCTCCACCTCCAACACCCATCGAATCCTCTTCCGGAACCCACATCACGTTCTCTCCACTCATTACCTCCTTGCAGCCACGTTACCCTTTTCCACCGACCGCGGCACCACCTGACGTCTCGAAGATTTCGCGCGCACAAGCAGCGAGCAAAGCAACCTAGTCTTTTCCTCAAGTCTTTCCCACCTGGCAAAGCTTGCGTTTTCCGTTCTGGAGGAGCGAAGGATGGTATGGGAGTTGTAAGAGAAACGCTAGGAAGGAGGGACCTCCCGCGATTTACGACAGAAGCGAGCAGGGAAAGCACCGCAGACTGTTTAACGACGCCCACGGTAACCGACCCGTCTATAAACCCGCCTAATTGTCCGAGCGAAAAACGAAGCTTACCCCTTCTTCTTCCACTCCTCTCCTAGCTTAGAAGTTTCAATTCCTTCCACACTCCCCCTGCCTCCCCTACCCCGATTCCCTCACCTTCCCTCTCGCTCCAAAACCCCCCGAAGGTTCTACCCCCTTCCGTTGTCTGTTGAACTTTACGGCCGCGGGGCACGCCGCGAATTGTGTGTTCAGGGTTCCTCAGGATACGTGCCGAGTTGCACCGATGGAGGATGGGTATGAAGGGGAATCGAGGAAAGAGGCGCAGGGATAAAATGCGGGAGTGAAGGATGGGTTCGGAGCAAGTTGGTCTGGGATGTTGTATAGGAGGAGTAGGAGTGCTCTGTGACGCAAATGGCGCCGTTAAAATGAGTCCCATGTACATCAGTTTGTTGCCATACTTAAGGAGTCTTGTCGGGATCGCGTAAGGAATAATTTACGAATTTCGGTTTTGTTTTGTTTCTTGAGTTTGATTCAAATATTTCAATCTCCGAGAAAGCGTGGATTGTTGTGGGGTACGAAATGGGAAAACCAATCTGACAGGGTTATTCCAAAGTTAGGAGAAAATGAATTACATTAATTGTAGACAAAACTATTCGTATAAGAAAATTTCGATTTGAATATAATGCAACCAAGACTATGATGGGTTCATATTATCGAGCAAGATTTTTGCCGTACGCTTCAAGGTTCTTTTAGGGTATTATAATTTTGCTTGCGATAATACCTTCTGGTATTCGATAGTTTTACCGTAAGAAGGAAATATTTGGACATCTATTTCTGATTTTCTACTGAAGTTTCATTTACCTGGACAATTTTAAAGTTTTTTATCACTAACAAACTATAGAAAAGTTGGAGCACGAATATTATCTGAACAAAGAGAAAATGCGACTATAGAGTTACAAAATTTTAGAGCAAACGCGGACCTTATTTTTCAACACCCTTTCTCTGCCAGACCTTTACACAACCATAAAAACTTCTGGCACCAAAACTTTGGAAACTTAAGCCTTGATTGCAAACTGAATGACCACAGCCCCGACTCATATATGGAAGAAAAGGGAAGAGTCGAAGGAGATCTCATAGAACCAACAGGGCCCTTCCTAAGGTTAGCTAGACGGAAAGGCAGATATTGACCGTTCAACTTCCTTGCTCCCTTCATCTTTCTGCCTTAACTTCTCTATCGCCCTCCTTTTTTCTATGTGAAATGCGCACACTGTTCCAGGCGATCTCAATGAAACTCAAGACTTTCACCTTACCCAGAGCTATCCACTCCCTCATAACCCCTCAAGTGTTCTCAAACGGTCTCCTCCTTATTGTCTTTCTCCCTGGGAGGTCTCCGCCCTTCCGCATAACCTCTCCTTCGTTCCCATTCCCTTTATTTTATTACGCCCTTACCTTCTCATATCAAGAGTGCACGAGGTCCAACTCTGACATAGGAATTGCTATCCTCAGAAGAGCAGTAACGTTTTATTTAAAGTTGTATTGTTTCGCCATGAATGTTTATGGACGCCAGCTATGATCTCGTTTGTACCATTTTAACCCTCGTGAAATTTCCGCATATAAACGCATACCCAGGAAAAGGGCTCTCTTGCATGACAATCATCTGTAAAAGGTCCTGATAAGGAAAAAGGACGTTCCTGGGTGACGTTTGGGACTTTACATTTACGTTAAATCCCGTTTTCGTAAATGCCTGGAATAGGTAGGTACCCTCTATTGCAGCTTTAATTTCACGTAGTTTATACATATACTTGTTCCAAATGTCTCTAAAGTAGATACTTTATTTTATACGATTATAGATTACTATTAACTTTTTTTATTTTCCAGGAAGATGGAATTAAAAACGAAAACATTTCATGGAAGGTGAGATTTCAATTTCATAGAATATACGTGATCTTGTTAGACGATAGCTGTCAATTAACTGCAATTACAAATAACGTATTAAGAATATGCTTTATCCTTTATCAACAAATAAAGAACAACGAAAGTTCATACCAATAATCGTACATCATACGTAATCGCATGTTTTTTTTATTATTCTTTGGCCTTTAAGACTGTCACGCTGAATGGATACTAATAATTTCATGTTTAAATTCCAAAATTGGTCTTCGAGCCCTCTTCCAATACCAATTTCAAATATTAAACTATTTTAATTTTACGTAAACTGTCCGAAATTATTACCACTACAGATAGATGGATAGTCGATATACAGCCATTTTCTATATCGCAATATACTCGTACTTGTATTATTGGCAGTGGTGTCCTTCGTATGTTGGAAAAAATAATGATAAAAAAACGAAAGGGGTACTAATGGCCATCCAAAGAAAACATACGAGCAAGACGAGGGCGAGAATAAAACAGATGATAAAGTAGAAATAGATACGGTATTTGGATAAAATGAGGGCGTCAGAGTGAGAAAGACTGGAGAGAAAAATGTTCAGGAGGTGAGTAGAGGTAGTCAGGTGATGTGAAGTGTGGGAGAGAGAAGATGCTTGGTGGCTGAGAATTGGGCCCTCGGGGCATCCACCTTGGAGGGAAGATGAGGAGAGATATAGGAAGAAGAGTGAAGGATAGGAAGACGAGCGGAGTGAGAGAGAGAGAGAGAGGTGAAGGCATTTTTAAAGGGTCGACTACTCTTGGTTGAGTTAGGTGGCGGAGTGGAGTGGGACTTAAGGTGAGGTTGAAGAGAAAGAGAGAGGAAAAGAAGAAGCGCAAAAGAAAGAATTCCAGGGAGAAATAGAGCGGGATGAGCGTTCCCAAAGGGTGCACACCTTTTGTCTTCGATTCCCAAGACTCCTTTTCATTGAGTTCTTCCTTATGAGAGTCAAAAGTTGACACGAGCCTGTGAGGAAAGGAAAGACTCACGAAAACATTCCCTTTACATGGAAAAGTGGATTATGGAATGGCATGTAATGAGCAGTGGTCATTTTTTAGACGCTTATCATTTAAATAACTCTGCGAAGAGTTGTGAAAAGGGTTGATCTGAGCAGAAAGATATAATAATTCCGCGAAGTCTTAAAAAATGAACAATATTTACAATGCGTTTGGTAATGATATGATGTTTTGATATTGATTGGTATTAATATGGCATTATTAAACTATGATATTGCATAAATATACGATCCCAGGTAGCAGTAAGAGAACATTATAAAACTAAACGTTATAACCATTAACCAACAACCAATATTATCAAATATAGCTTGAACTTAACACCAGAATGAAGAGAATAGCAATGAAAATAACTCAGAAAAAATACGATATCAGTATACGAAACGAAGGTATCTGGAGATGAACAGTAACAGTGCAAAGTGTAAAGAATCGTAGAAGTCGCACGTAGCCTTTATAACTTTAGGATGTATTGTAAAATTCTGCACTGAAAATTCATATTTCCCTTTCAATGAGTTTCAACCTCTTCAAATAAACTATTTGTATGAATGAGGACAATTTTAAGGAACATATACATAGTTTACGGATGTAAAATTCATCGTAAGGTGAAATTTTATAATCAATCATTTAATCAACGCAAATTGTATTACAATAAATCATCCGAAAGGCTCATATATGAGCACATTTAAATGATCAGGCGTAACTTTGTGGAAAGCCATGGTAGTTGAAGAAAGAAAATCAACAAAGTCTTTCTTTTCTTTCTTCAACTATGACCACATTTCCTGGCTTATAAAAAAATCTGAACTGAGGGTAACTATTGCATTAAAGGATCAATAATTTCGCAGAGTTTTAAAAATATTTTGAGCAGAAAAGTCGTGAGACAAATTTACTGTCTCAAAGAGAGTTGAATTGAAAAAAGAGTGCATGCATTCGCTCATTAACTGACTATTCTAGAGATAATCAGATAGTTGGATAGTCCGAAAATTCATCCTACAATGATGGTAGTCGAAGTTTACGGATATATTAAAAATTACATCATCGTATAATCGTGACTTTCTATGATTGAGTAATCTAATTCATTATTATTAGAATTGCTGATAATCCTTAATAAACGTTCTCTTTTCATAAAACTAAAGCTTCGGTTAAAAGATATTCACAATCTCTGCAATAAAAATGTAAATCTACAGCTTACCATTTCTTCCAAAAATATATCAAATGTCTTCATTTCTCGTAAAATTCAATTCACGACACATATTTATATCAGACAAAGTTCCTCTCCTGGATTTTAACGTAACCAAATTTAACAACATAAACATTCTATCCTATGTATTATTCATATATCATTCGGAAGTTGTTGTATATTTACTTTTAAATAACTTCTCAGCGTGGTTAATTACGACCATGACTAAAAAAATGCTACGAATGCTACAAAACACGAAATATTTCGAGCTAACAGGAAAGGGAAAATAGTTTCATATTCTGAGCATTTGTAAAGGACTCGAGTAAACGTCATTCTTTACTGACATAAGAATTTTTGACTGCCCACTTGGAATAATTACGTTCAGAGCAAATCAAATTCGACATTGTAAGCTATACTTTTCTCTTTCTCTGGTATGGTAAGAATTCAGTGAAACTACTTTGTGAAACAAAGAGATTACGCAGAAAAAGCAAATAGGTGAAATTTGGACCTGCAACACATTATCTTACCAATAAATTGAGTGTCGCGTATTGTACATATTTTGTTTCATCTAATAGCGAAACTAAAAACCATGCTTTTCAAAATTATATTTGGCATTGGTGTAGCTGAAGTCTTGCTGTTTGAACTTAAAAGTAACACAGAAAACGTTTTTTATTTTTCAATTACTCATTTTCTTCCTTAAGAAGCAGTAAATCTGTAAAATCTGAGAATATTTTCTAGCATATTGCATCACTTGCCTTCAATATGAATAGTCGCTTCTCGTAAGGAACTATAAATCATATGAATTCGAAGAATGAATTATGAAAACATTCGAAAAAGGAAGCATTCAAAATACAATCTCGCGAATCAACTACCTCATTTTCCCGTTTTTGTGGCGAAAGTGAAAGACATGAATATTTGAATTGAAAAGGATCGAGTAAAGGTTTTGAACTGCAGAACAATGTGTGATTCAAGAGTAGAAAATATGAACGGAAATGAAAAACCTTGACTGCCCGGAAAGTGAGAGAAGTTTCGAGTTCCAGTCATATCGCTATTTTTCGTCTTCATTTATCCTTCGGAGGGAGAAACTCTATTCCACCTTTCAGGCATCCGTAAGTCTTTAAACCAGTGATTCCCAAAGTGGGCGATGCCGCCCCCCTAGGGGCGCTGGTCTAATGTAGGGGAGCGCTAGACGAAAAAGAATTTTATCCCATTGCCAGTCATCTTTCTTTCTCAATAGAGATTTACTGGCTTTATGGCATCAATGCAACATCAAAAAATTGTCATACATAATTTGGTGGATATTTTCATCTCTGCTGTGCGTGATTTCCTTATTATCTTTCATCAGCTATGGCTACCCAGATATTAATTTTCATAGATTTTCTTATTTTGGGGGGCGGTGGTATGGATCCAAGGGGGCGGTAGCATGAAAAAGTTTGGGAAACACTGCTTTAAACCCTTCCTAACTTTCAAAGATATTTTAATTATCGTCCTTTTACATTACACATATGGTGTGAATATTTCGCACCAAATTTTAGAGTCTGACGATGGGATTTGACCAGATTATCTCACACAGTAAATTCTTTCCTAAAGAAATAAAGCCGTCCGTTTATGATTTACGCAACATTAATTACGAGTAGTTTCATAGATCCCATCAAATACATTAGTAATTTCATAAGCACAACTCCTGGACCGATTTAGCTATGAGCCAATTTCCCAGGGATCTAGGCCACACATCTTACCTCCGCTTTAGACTCGGGGAGCGATATTCCCTCGTCCCACCTGTGGGAAGTTCTCCCTCGGAACTCAGCCTTGAGGAGGAGGGAAGGAAGTTTGTCCTGAGTGCAGGGGCGACCTTGAACTATTTCCATCCCATCCAAAAAGGGCCCCTTCAACCCTCTTCCGTCTTCCCCCTTTCCTCTCTTTTCATTCCGTCCTAATATCGACGGTTTTAAACGAATAATAATCGACAATACGCGCAACTTCCTTCCTCTCTCCCACAACTTGCACAAACGTTCCTTCATTACTCAGGAAAACTTTTCTGACTCCTTCTAGTCAGCGAAATTTTCAAGAGATTGCAAAACCGCACCACTGGCAAAAATGTCTTTGTCCTTTAAAACTTCCTCGTTCTTTCCCCTTCTCACCCCGTTTTCTCCTTATCGTACTCCTTAACCTCTCTTATTTCCCTTATCGTACTCTCATCACCTTATTTGCCATTAGCTCAGATTTACATCTGCCCCTTCCCATGATTTCTAGCTAACGATCGATATATCTTCTGTTTGCATTTAAACTTGTATCCATGTTAATCTTCTAACTCTAGGAAAACTGATTTTCCACAATATTTTCATGTGATTCATTTTTTTACTGACCTACTTGGTATCTTTTGCTTAGTAATTTTGCACACCTTCAAATATTCCAGCTTCTTTTATTAGCACTAACCTACTAATCATTCATAATCTTTTTATTCACCACCCGCGAGCAAATTGCCAATGGATGTTTTAATTCCAAATTTCGTGTACGCAGATGTATAAATATTACATTAACTTTTTTTTTATTTTTCGTGATTTAAAATCCACTAATTGTTCGAGTAATTTTCTCCTAGCTCTCTTTTTACTCATGAATTTCCCCCACGTTTTACATACCTATCTTCTTCGTTATTATTTATTTATTTAATATTACGTTTCAATTTGGCCTGTGGACCAGGTAGCAACGGTCGATGGGGCGAAAGAAAAATAATAATTAAGTTTGCCCGGCATTCGCCCAATGACGGGAGGGAAACCCTTCAAAAACCTCCCATGGACAATACACATCTAGTATAGTTATAAACAAACATCTACACAGAACATAGTTACAATCAATTATATATTGTGGATACATAATGTTATACACTGCACATAAAAAATCTACAAATATAGTAGATACATATACTTATGGCAATAAAAGCGATTAAGTAATTGAGGATCGTATAAACAAACAATTTAAATTTCATAAAATTTTTAATTTATTTTTTTTAATTTTAACATTTTTCGGCATTGGAATGACAAGTTCTCCAGGTAAAGCGTACCATTCCCTTATAAATCCATGATAAATTAATATAATACGTCACATCGTATTTCTGTTCACGTTCCTTTATTTTTAATTCGTGATCGCCGCGTCCAATATAGTTTGGAGCATGAAACCTCGCTCATGGCTCATCCCAACCATCTTTCGAGCTCCACGCATTAAATACACCCGCTAATCTAAATATCTTTCTTCTCGACGATAACGTTTCCCATCCTAGTTGAATCCTAGTTTAACATTTCACTGGCACTTTCATCCCTTTTGTGTTTCCTGGTTACGTATTTAACCGCCTTCCCTTACAGACCTTCGAGTTTCTTAATAAGTCCCGTTTCATGCGGGTCCCATACACTCGTCTCATATTAAACATTCGGTCTAACCAAAGATTTGTATTCTCAATTCCCTGACTCCCTTCCCACTCCGTCTTAGGTTTCTCATTAAAAGGTGGAGATTTTTGTATGCCTTCGTAATCGTGTCTTCGATATGACTTCCTTATTTAAGGTTCTAGTTATTATTTCGTTGTCATCTTCTTCTCTGTTTAATTGTATTTTCAAAATTCCATCCCAGTTTCTATTCCGTTTCTTTAGAATTCTATCACTCCCTGAAAGTCTGTATATTTTTTCCGACAATATATAACCCTTCGCTCTATTTCTTCTAAGTAGAATATTAATGAAGCAGTTACACTAAAACCCGCTCTACCCATATTTCCTCCCTTCTCCTTATCCATTTCCGCCTCTTGCACTTCAGCTTTGATCACGGCTGTACTTCCTCACCCCCTATGTCTTGTCAACTACAACACTACCGTCCATTTCCTTCAATCCTTCCTTTATCGTCTCCGACCACTTTTTCTTTCTGTTTACTTCACATCCTGTCATGCCTCAATATATGCTGAACGCCCCTCCTTCCTCTTTTAAAGTCTCCCATTGACGTTGGTACTGACAGGAGGTGCTGAAGTCGGGTCAAGGGTCATTCTATATCCGGAAAGAGAGATTCTATATGAGGTGAGGAAGAACGAGACGCAGGGGAAGAGTTTTGATATAGTCGGAGATTTTAAAAGTAGACTTGCTTTTCCTTATTTTATTCCTTACGGCACAAGGATGTCAGGTGAAGTAAGAACTTGAATTCTTTCGTCTGACAAGAACAGAAACTGCAAAAAAATATTATATTATCTCCCGTTCCTCAAACCTTTCCACTGTTCCTGGTGGGAGCCTGAGTTAGCAAAAGTTGGGTGTTACGAAAGAACAAGGCAGCTCCTTGTTCCTCGATCGTTAAACCGTGTGTGTACATGTTAAATCGGTCTTAGGCGCACTACTTGTCAGTTTTTCGAGATCACTGAAGGATGAGGCTAAGAAGTGTTTGATTAGCATTCTCTGAGAGGCAGGGAAAGGATTTGATATATTCCTTCTCATCGCTTTTTTCAATGCACCTTTTTCATCGGAAGAGCGGATATTTAATTGAATTCGATGTCTGCAAGAATCAAGGAATTCCATTAAACGATTAATATTGATTGTTAACTTGAGTATAAAACATACTCTTATAGGATAACTATAAAAATTAGTGAGAATTAAAATAATGAGACGACTAATTCAAAAAAGAACGTATTTTTCTGATTGCCGAAACCGATTACTGTGATTACAAAAGAGCAAAACAGATTAAAAATTCGCGACAAGTCTTAGATGTGATGATATAACTCAATATACTATAATATAATATACTATAAACCTAGGTAATCCGGCTGATGATAAGTCACTATATATTGATAATAAAGTGCTAACCCCCAAGTATCTACTGATTTTCATCTTACTTAAGAAATACTACGACAAAAAAGAATATCAA
>KZ308184.1:2289814-2321357 GCA_000376725.2 Ladona fulva | reverse complement strand
GAGTATTGTGAAAAGAAGAGCAGAACTGGTGGGGCATATACTGAGACACGAGAGTCTAGTAAAAACTGTATTAGAGGGAATGGTGGAGGGAGTACGATACAGAGGGAGGCCAAGGGAAGAATATCTAGCACAAGTGAGAATGGATGCAGGAGCAGCATCCTATGAAGAAATGAAAAGGAAGGCTCAGAAAAGAGACGAATGGAGATCTATATTCAAACCAATCTAAGGATTGTTAACTACAAGAAGAAGAAGATATGTCCCGTCGACAGGCTTCGCCTGACGGAACGTCAATGTATTAAATAACAAAATATTAAATAAATAAAAATAAATACATACTATATACAATAATGCTGCTTTTCATAGTCGATGGAGCTTAAGTAATCTATGGCGCAGATACTTTAAATGCCCTCGCCATTTTCGCCCAGCCCTTTATCAGCACCATGCCCATTTTTTTTAAGTATACTTTCCAGAGAAAGTATGATGTAAAAAAATTAGAAGGTAATTTTAAATTATTCCCTGAATGAATCGAGAAAATATTTCGACTTACCATATTTACAGTACAGCTTCCTCTTCAGTAATCTCTTCGCGGCCTTCCACAACATTCCTTGTTCCCTGACTTGATCTCTTCCTACGCTTCTAATTCACCGCAGAACTCACGTAGCTGAAGGCCGCTAGTAGTTGGTAATTCTTGCAATTCCTTCTGAGTATCATTATGTTCTCAGAACACTGTCTCTTCAGCTTCACTTTCGAGGTCAAGAAAAATTACACTAGTGAAAAGAGTAGACTTGTGACGACCAGTCCTTTGCTAGAAAACGCATCATTGACGAAAAAGACGTTTGGAGATGCTTTGCCGTGATTAGACAACCGTTTGTAGATGCGCCACAGTTACGGTTCATCAGCGATCCCAACCTTGTCGCAAACTTCCTGGATGGTTAGGTGCCAGTTCTCACAAACGGATTTTTGACCCTTTTCAGCGGATTAAGAAATGACCAGTCGTCCCATGCACTCCTCATCTTCGACCGACATTCTACTATCCTTGAAACGCTGCCTACTGCTTTGAGCATGATCGTCAAAAACCTGACGAAGCAAGACGAAGCCTGACGATTGTCCGAACACTACGTTTAAAAGACGCGCACTTACTGTTCTCTACTGTCTGCCGAGACAGAGAATTGTAGAACAGCAGCAACACGAGGTCAGGAAAGTACTGGCAAATAACAGCCGAGCGTGACTTAAGAGGGTGACTCATCAGATCTGCAGGCAGCGACTCCTGTCTGTACCTCCACTAACTTCCAATGCAGCTAAGTAAATGCAGTTCAATGCAGCTACGCTTAATTTCGGGAATGTAACACCTTATCTCGATAGCACGTTAGAACTATAATAATAATAATGTCTTTATTAAGGGGAATTTTAGTCTAATGTGACCACTCTTACAATTAACCTAGTAAAGACGAACACAAACAACCATGCCCTTACTAGGATTCGAACCCGACACCCGGGCGTTGCTAGGCTAGCACGTTAACCACTACGCCACCAAGGTCGTCTACTACGGATCGCAAAAAATGAATTTTGAAAATTTTTAGACATTCTCTATCAACATCAGTAAATTGGAAGTATCGAAAATTATACTTCGTTTTCCGATGAATTATGATTTAACTTCCTGTAACTAAGCATGAATATTTGGTAATAAATTGATTTTTTCACAATAATTTCAATGGTAACGATTTATAGTGGCTTCAATCATTTTAGCCCAGTTTAAATGACAGTGTTCTTTATTTTCTATGGACGGAGTCAGATTGTGTTTTTATTTACCAATCAGTTTTCGTTATCATATTGAAGAAAGCATTTAAACCATATTAGCCATTGCCAATATCGATTAAATTTAATATTAATATTATTTATATTGATTAATGTTACATTTATCAATCGATTATCACAAAAACTATTTATAATTTTAAATCAAGTTAATCAGAATCAGGATTTTACGAAACTTGATCGACCAACACCATATGATTGACACTTTGTCCAAACAATTAAACATTTACCCTAAACTTTTCTCTCAGAAGATACTATTCACTTTACATATATAGTGATTTTTGCATTCCCTAGACGTCTTCTAAATGTTTGTTACATCGCAATAACATTCAAGTTTCATAAAATATAAGTCAAAGTTTTATTGATAACTTGTCGATTTTGTCATTTTTGAACTTCCATTAAATAAGATTTATTTGTGTTTTAGTTATGTAAAATTGTAGTTGAAAACTTAAGAACAGCGGAATACTCATTTTAAATGTGAATACATTTCACCATAGAGAGGCTCCCGGATAGCCAAGTGGGTAGAGCGTTCGCAATAGGTGAAGGCAGTCCCTTGGAGGTCCACAACTGTGGCATGATCTTAGCTGTCAAAGCACTGTTCACAATATAACTCCTACAATTCATCAGACATAGACTTTCTTTCGTCTTCTCATTCAACACTCCCTTTTTAAGCGGGAAAACAATCACTAACCGCTGGCGTCATAATTCATCTCCAAATCGGGGTGAAGTAAAATAAGGAAAGATTAGTCGAGGAAACCTTACCAAAACTTTCCCGGCGACTCTAAACGATCTACATGGAAAAACAACTAATCCAAAGCTATCTCTCCAAGTTTCACGAAGGAGACTTTCTCCCACCCCCGTCCTCCACGAGAAAGCCTTAAATATCCCTCCCTCTCCCCTCCAGTCTCCCTCCTATGAAACACACATCCCTTTAAAAACCCTCACTCCAAAGAAAATGATGGTTTAAACAACGCATTAATCCACGTTATCCTGCTCCACTCGTCTTTCAAGCGAAACGGCGATGTTCGGTGGCATCAAGTCCCTGTGTTCAATCTCATTACGAAGCCTCCGGGGAGAGAGGCATGTGGGTGGATAGGGGAGTTTGAGGGGTCGAAAGGCGGCGGTTTGCAGGGGGTACGAGGGATATTAGGATAGACGCCGACGATGAGGAAGAGTTATTGCGCAAAGGAGGTGGTTCTGAGGGTGAAACGGAGGTGAAGCAGCTAAGGATGGGATGGGTGAAAGTGGAGGTTTCACGCTATGGAGAGGGTACCTCGCGATTTAAAGCCTGGATGTGGAAGACGTTGGGTATGTGGAAAGGGGGTGGTTGGGTTACCAAACGACTGGAGGGATGCAAGGAAGGATCTCTTAGCTCGCTGGCGGAGACAAGGGGCGTTGTATGTTGAAGAGACAGTGCTTCCCCCTTTGGTATACTAGGCCATATACTCGCCCAGACAACCTCATTCTCCCTCCCGATGGGATCTAATGGCGCTTTCCCTGTCTTACCCAGTACCGTACCACGTGCGCCTTAACACATTTTACTTCACCATCTTATTTGCCCCACACCATCTCCTCACGTCCAAAATTCTTCGCCGCGACGCCTCTTCTCTTTGCGAATCCTGCTGGAGTTTAAGGGATGAGGAGGCAACTCAAGGATTCCATGCGAGAGACTTTAAGAGTCTGCAAGTCATTCCGGTGGATTGGATGTGAAGGTTTTAGTTTTGGGCCTCGTCTGTGAGTTCACTCTGGCGCAATTCCGTGCAGTTTGAATAAACTCCACAAGGCTGGGAGAATTTTATAAATCACCTTTAGGTGCAGGGAAATTACTGAGGCATAATCTGGGTGAATTTGCTTCCTCGCTTTTTCGGCGGAATGGCGGAAGAGGAAAGAGGTAAGCGGCGGGGATTTCCAGGGATGAGGAAGTGGCGGAGGTTTTGTAGGAAAGTGGACGGGTTTTAACCCAGTTAACTTTAATCTCACTTTTAACTCGCTTCTCACGCTTAAGTTACGCTCCAAAGTTCTCTTTTCTTTTTCCACGGCTTAGTTTAACGAGGTTTTTGCGGGAATTAATTTTCTCCTCCAATTTGCAATTTGTTTCGTTTGTTTCGTCCTCTTCCTATTGCTCTCGCTTTCCAAGCGCGGCGCATATACTCTCGGCAGGAGATAAAAGCCCCGGCACGATCTGAGAGTTAAAGAGCTTTCTCGGAATAAAAACGTCTCTTCCTGAGCGATCCTAATTCAGATTTCGAAATTGCGTGTCAATGGGACTTTTTTCTTTCTGTATGAATCCCAAAGTTTCGTTTCATTCTTTCTGATTGTTCGGTCATGAATTGTCGCAATCTCGTCACTGTTTTTGGGACTTTTTCCATGAAAGTTTTTCATTTCGGGATTCGTTAGATTTCTCGCCATAAATACACATCACCATTGCTGTAAAAGTTTATCCCTCTCCTGATACACCAATAACGGCACAATTAGATGAGCTTAGTCTTGACAGCCCTATTATCATTGTCATCAATTGTGAACAGGCCGTTCGGTCCTGTCTCTCAGTCGTCAATAATTTGATTGAATAAAACCCTCAAAATAACCTATTATTTTTACCGCTGAAGAAGTTCCTTTCTTCACAAACAATTTTTTATGAAATCTTCGTCCATAAGAGTATTTTTAGCTAATGTTCTTCTGTTGCTTCCAGTAATTCCTCCCCTCTCAAAACGGAACCAATTCGAATCCTCTTTTCACCGCTGAACAGGTGATTGTGCGTATGCATGCGTCCTGCACTTGAAGGCGTCTTACCGTCGAAATTCCAGTTAAGCCACAGACCATGAAAAGAGAGATTAACGGGGCGAACGAAATAGTTAGCCTCATCCACAATTCTCTCTATTTCTCCCTATAGCAGCATCCCTCTGCCGAAGTCCTTTGAGTCGATGGAAACGCCGATTTAGCCATTCGCGCGAGCGGAGGCCGGCAGGACCACAGTTGCCGTCCTGGGGATGAAGGGACAAGTGCACCCAAAGGACCATACTTTTCCGCTCACGTCAGTCCACCAATTACCGCCAATTACGTAAGCGCCGGCGGTAAAATGACCGTTGCGGTAGATCCTTCCCCGTTACCTCCCTTCCCCCTTCAGCCCCTCATCCATCCCTTTCGGAGGCAGCGTAGGCGTCAGCAACTGCAGCATCAGGAATGACGACATAATGGGAAGAGAAAGAGGTGTACTGAGTGAGGGTGAGAGTTAGAGGGGGGAGTCAGCAGCCGAACAATATAAGCGGTGGGGATTATGAAGCTAAATATACTTAGGACAGATGGATGTTTGGAGTGAGATATATACTTAAAATAGTGACCGACAAAGATTGTATCTCGTTTTCAGTTTCAGGTTTTACGACCAGTAAACATACTTAGAAAAGGATAAAGATTAATGAAAAGTAACAGGGTTGTAATATGCGACCGAATGAAAGGATAAATAAAATTTGTTCTTATTTAATCGCCTAGATAAGAGTTCTTGAGCGCGCTCGATAATGATTCCCTCTTTATATTCATAAAACATTATACTATTGCTCTTTTTTAGTCATATAAGGCATTTGTTTACAATTACCATGCAATCAACGAACTTTCATCTCATTGAAGATTTATCTCCGATACATTTTTATCATTATCATGATGCACTTCAAAATATTGGTATATTTCAATACTCACACCCGCGAAGTGTTTCCCTTTTACCTACCTCAGACATTATATACTATAAACTCAGAATCAGCCATACGCCACATGCTTGAAATTTTGTATTTAAGAAAAGAATGACCTTTGCAAACCGATTCCATGAATGCTAAAAGGTAAAAATCGCTTCAATCTTTTATTCGCCTTTTATGAGTAAAAATTAACGAAAAAAATAAGGATCGTTAGAAATAATGATGTTTTAAGAAATAATGATTTAGTTTAAAATTAGCGGCTCGAAACTTAGATTCCAAATTCCTATAATTCTTGAGTTGAGGAAGTGAAGTTAAAATCATGCGTCAATTTAGATTTTATTCGAAACATTATGAGTCAAAATCAGTCTGCCTTTCTAATCTCGATTGTACTTCTTAATGTATAGTGATTTCAGTACATTGATAGTACAAAGTTGTGTTGGAAGGAAATACAAAACATTCACATTTCTACTAAAAATTTGAGTTATTTTCACTTTCATTATTTTAAGTCAATTTTCATGTAAAATGAATAATAGGGTTAAGATACATTTCTGCATTAAGTCTGCGTATTTCTTTGTAATTAAATTATTAGAAAACAATACATCAGGGGATCTATATCCGTTAAAAAATGTACCAGAGTTGAATTGGCAGCTTCTTGAAACTCCAAAGCCCTCTTCGTAAAATACTAGAACGTTCTCCTTCCCCCTCTCTCTTTCGTTTCAGCGGCGGAATTTTAAGAAATGGACAAGAATACGGAATTCTATGGAAATTTGGCCCGACCTATTTCCCTTTGTTGAGTATATTTAAGCTATTTCGAGTATACATACAAGTGGAGCGATGCGATAAAATGGGATACGTGATAGCTTAAGGAAAGGAGGAACGTCTCCGTATAAAATGCCGAGGAGTTGAGCATCAATGAAAAAGACTTCAAATGGTTTATTGGAGACTAGCCTTTTACGAGTAAAGTTAAGAGGGCAGTCAGTGAATTTAGGAAAATAAAAATATTGGTATAGGAATAGAAGAAGCTCAATAGAAAACCGGTCCCCGGATAAATAAACAGCATAAACAGACAATTTATGAAAAAGGTTAACCGTAAGAGTGGTTTATTGATACCAAAATTAGCTTAACTATTATTAATTAAATGTAACTTTTGAATTATTATTGGGAATGCTTATGCTATGTTACAACAAAGCAACAAAAGAATCTGCATTTATTTTGAAATTTTTGAACAGCATATACTTGGATGAGATTAACTACGTACAATAAAGAACTCGAACAACTAATCGAGAGGGTAGAATTATCAGATCGCTCTAGTTGTAAAATCAATTCTGACGTCACTAATCATTCATCTAAGTCACTAATCAATCATCCATCTATGTTTTTGAAAGTGAAATCCTAATGGCAGCGCGAACCATTTAGTAGGTATAGCTCTAAATAATGATTTGATTGAAAGACCTAAAGTTTTGTTTCGTTCAGTTTTCCAAAAATTTTAAAGTACCTCAAAGACTACTTTAAGGACAGGAAAGTCGTTTATCTGGAACTTTTCGATTTTACTCCAATTGCTACCGACATACGGCTTACGGAGTATTTTTTAATATCTAAATCAACAAGGAACTTAGTAAGTATCCGATTCCGAGAGAAAATTATATCTCTATTATTTGTTGTCCAAACATTGAATCTACTTCATTGCCATTAGTCATATCTAGTGGTCTCCAGTAAAATAATTTTTATCTGGAGGTGAGAGTTAACTACCTCACTTTCAGTGTTTATTTTAAAGCATTGAATGAAACCAAAATCAACTCTTTTAACAAATGCAGACTCAATTTCTCTATCGATCGAAAGAACGATTTGACCATTTTATTAATCCCGCTCTCACAAACGAATAGTGTTACAATAAAAGTTGTAAATCGTTCTTGACTGCTCTTAGCGTCCCTTAATATTGTGTGCGTTAGTACATATCGCCGGTAAAAGATGCCCTCGACGGAAAAAATTACGTGGATTTTTCAACTCACCTAAACCTTTTATGTCTTGCGATTCGTATTTTCATTCCGTACGTATGAAATACAATACACAAGAGTCGCATCTTTCCGCGTATCCTGAGGAAGATTTTCTGAAAAGAAAGCATCTCAAATTTTACAAACACACAGTGGATATGTGAAAAATTACACAATCCATCCGAACGCTTTCTCTTAAATTTTAAGAGGAAACCTCTTAAGAAAATGTAAACGGAGAATGAACAAGGAACGTCTTTCTCTAAATTTTATCCCGTTGTTCCCTTTCTTTCGGAGGTAGCTGAGAGCATGAGCACGAGTGGGAAGGGATAGGAAAAAATACAGCTCCGCCACCTACCGAATGAATAAGTGAAGTAGTGCAAATCCCCAAGTAGTAAGGTGAAAAACGATAAGGAATGGAGTAGACATATAGGTGTGCGTGTTTGTACCGAGACGGAAAGAAAAAAAGGGGAAATGATATTAAGAGAGGGGGTAAAGAGGAATTCAGAAAGGTAGAGAGAGTAAAAAGAGGGGGAAGAGTGGGTTGAAGAAGTCGAGAGAGGGAGGGAGGGGTAAGGGAAAGCTACGAAGAAAATAGGGATAAGGCGGAAAAGTGTGAGAGACGGATTAAGAGATAGTGGCCCAGGAAAGCAACGGGAGAGTAGGATTCGCCTTGAGTCGATAGAAAGCGAGGAATGAAACAGGTATCTAAAGATACTGAGGGGAGAAAGGTCGGGGAAATTGCAAGACCAAGGACGAGAGTGGTTCAGTAATCGAAGGAAAGAAGAAAACAGGGATAGAAATGGGATTGAAAGATATGAAAGATTGGTGAAAATTCAGATTGAAGGTGCAAACGCTTGCGTAGGTTTAAGAGGATGGACAAATAATGAATAAGCAAACCAGAACATTGGAGGGATATCTGCATTGGAATAGAAGAAGAGAAGAAGTGGATCAGCAGAATAGATGCACCCTTTTAAATAGATATTTCGGTTCGAATTTTTTTAATGACCTCGTAAATAATAGTATATTGGTGAAGAAACAGTTTCTCAGGTTGCAATTAAGATAAATTATTCAATTAAGCATGCTTCCAATTAGCTTCGCAGTCTGGAACTGGAGGTATCTCTGACGAATTTTCTATCAATTACTATGCGCAAACAATAAGCGACACACTTCTGTGTACCAAAATACCAACAGAGTTTTTCTTATATAAAAGCAGTGTTCTTTCGCCTTTTATTTCAAGTTCGAAAATAATATAGTACGATTGTTGATATGAGAAAAAATGAAGTATCTGCTGAATAATTACGTAATGCCTTGATATTGATTCAACTCTTCATATCTTTAATCAAGTCAATTGATTTGAACGACAGCTTTCCTCATCCGACATGTTCTAGCATAAGCTAGCACACAAATTTCCATACTCCCCTCTGAGTCAGAAGCTGCTTTATTTTAAAGCTTCCATAAAGCTTGCATCCCGTTCAGGTATCGGTGAAAGATTACGTTTCAAGGTATGCTTTATTAAATGGTCGTGTAGCCTACAAAATATTTTATTCAAACTACATTTGCCCAAATAAATTTTACTTTATGAATTCGCCAAGTTGGTAATTGGTAAAACCAATATAGTGTTAATTAGGTTTTGCTATAACTTTCTATCATTCGGTCTCAACAAAATCTTACCTTTGATGTATTTCATTTTAATTTTTGTACATTCTTTGATCTATCTACCGGATCTTAAATCATTAATTATATACTTCAATTTCATTGAAAACGTATCATTTTTTCAAATTATTACTTTCTTCTTTCATTTCCTCTATCTAACTTCTCTCATACTAAGACGAATATATATGGTTTTCTTATTTTTCATTTCATTCTTTCTCTCGACATTCAAATCATCGATTCCTTTAATATCAAAGATAAATCTGCTCCAAAAATTCATTTTCTATGCGCTGATGAGCAAATTAGATGTCCTTTTTTTACTCTCAATCCTTCATGATACCTTTCTCAGTTTTAGATGGTTCCATTTCTTCTTCATTGACTTTAAATTAAGATTAAATATTCTCTAAGGCTTACATTCATCCGAAAGTCATTATTTCACCTTTATAAATGCTTATACACTAAGATTCCATCATGTATCAAGCTATATATATTGATTTGGTTGAAAACCCCTTCTGTTAACGGTTTGTATTATTTCTATTTTCAGGCATTCTTATTTTAAAGGACATGAATTTAATAAGAGATATGCATGAACGTATGTCATATCAAGATTTTTTGTAATGACTGAAGATTGCACAAAGTATTCTGTACATGTAACATTCGTGCATATTTTATATTAGAAAAGTTTTGTTTTATTGTAATCTATATTATGTGATTTATTATTGTGGTTATGTTTTGACGTATACCAAAATATTTTATAATCATTTAGCTAATTACAAATGTATTGTATGACGCTACCACCTGATGCAAAGTCAAGCAGCAACGGGTATACTGTAATAATAATATCCGCATAACCATTCTTCATTACATTTGATTCCCATTTAGAGCCCTAAATTTATTTCTTTTTGTTTAGGTAAGAAACCTGAACTCATTTAAGGAAACGAGGATTGTGAGAATCTTTCAAAAGATATTAGATTAGCCTTTTATTCCCAAATCGCGAGACGCTAACAATTCATTTTCTCAAATTATATCTCCCCCGCTTTACGTCACAGATTACATTTTCAGTACTACTCGTACCATAGAAACGCAAAAATATACTCATACACTGCACAAACATGTATGTTAGTGAATATTATTTAAAGCTGTTTAATCATCAGAAAAGGTTTGCAAACCCAATAATATTCTTTCGTAGCCCTTAAAGAGGTCAGTGTGGCCCAGTTTGAATGGAATTGAGCTCAGTTTTATTGGCTGAATAAAAATATTTTCATTATCCAGCTTAAGATAAAAGATTGGCAACATTTTCTGTTCAAAGATTAAAGAATAGGTGCATAACTCAAAAGCGGGAAAAAGAAAAATGACTGAGCGAATCGAACAAACTGAGATGAACACAAAGTTTATAAATGGTTTAAGGTGATAAGGAAATATGAACGAAATAACTTAGTGTATAGAAAATTCTATAAGTATGCTAACTTATTCATTTACCTTTGGTTCTTCGTTTTAAGAGACATCTCATGTTTTCTGACGTCAAATATATAAACAATATCGTCGACTGAACCATAAGATCATTCTAAGAGCGGAATACAAACTCACGACCCTTGGAGAGCATTCACATTACCTCTTTGCTAAGGTAAATAGGTCTGTGTGAAATGTGAATGGGAGATTCAGACCGAAATAATGGGGCAAAAAGGGCCAGGACCGACAATGCACAGAATCAACTCAACCCCGGAGGAAGGGTCCAGAAGATGGAGAATAGTGATAGTAGAATATTAGCTAAAGAGAGGGAGAATGGAACGCGAAAGGAAGGCAAAGAGAGGGACGGTGTAGATGCATGTTTATGTGGGAACTATGGTTATACGGAAGTTATTAGGAGAAATATGGAGAAGGAAAAGTGGAAAGAAAGAAAGTAAAGAGGTATGGATTGTTGGGGACCGGTCGCGAAGAAAGTCAGAGGCGTTTCTAGAGGAGAACATGTGGGTATGTGTGACGCTATGGAATGGTTGTGTTATGTTCCCCACGTTTTCACCGTTTCTTATGACTTTTTTCGTCACCCCGTGTTGTGTTGGCTTGCAATGTGGGAAATGCGTTCGGCGTTTTCACTCTGACGTGCCAGATGGAATGAGAAGGGCTTTAGAGTTTCTTCTAACATCTGAAGGATTTCTGGTTTTTGAATCCGGATGAGAGATTTCTTGCGTTTGATATTGGCATCTGGGTTGCCGAGCGAGAAATACGGCTGCGCGTACTCCAAACTTGAAAGAAAAAAAAAGTTGAATTGAAAGTTCGGTCATGGCTGTCTGGTGTGTCGTTCAACTCGTAATGTATGTTTGTGTCAATTAGCTCTATACATTCAATCGCAATGTCGGAATTCAGAAAATTCTTAATCCACACACAAAAATACAGGCAGTACTTCTTTCAAGTAAGTATCAAGTCTCATTCTCCCGACGTAAATATAGTTTAACGAATTTAAAAGTGAATCCTCAGAGATGTTGCTCTGTACATAAAATTATATTTTTAGTATTAATTTTTGGCTTTCCTCGGTCTTTTACCGAATATATAAAAATACAAATTTTACGTCTTCCATATGTAATTCTAATGAATACAGATTTCAGGTTCTAAAATTTATTGGTGCGGCCGAGATATCTAACTACTTATTATTTTGCAGTACCTACCTTTAAAATAACTTGATATTTTATCGATCTGATCTACTTACGTTAATATTTACAGTTATCCCCGTTTGTTTCGGAATCTCATCAATACTGATAAATTTCAATGCGAACAAATAAAGATTCGCTTCACAGAATTCTCAATCTTAATCGAGAAAATATTTTGAGCACAATCTCAACGGCGTGGATTTATGAAATGCTTATATAAGGGAGCACATTATATACTCGAAGTCCATAACGACGACATGTGATTAAAGTGGCAGACTATCTACCGTTTTTCTTTTCCGAACCACTCCATTCATATCTATATAAACCATATCTATATAGCCGTTACCTAAATTTAATAAGCCATTATGTTTCTTCAATAATACGAAAATAAGATAGACATTGACGGTAAACTATTTCAGGAGCACATGGTGTTTTATAATTAAATGGTTTAACAGTGCCTGTGAATTAAAAGTGCCATATATAAGAAATGCTTAACCATAAGAATGGATTATCTTCAAATAATAACATGTATAACGTCTAAAATATGAGAAAATTTTAATACCCACATGACTGTCATATATGATATAATTTTATGAAGAATTCCCTCGTCATCAATTAACCTTTTAAAATACTAAAAAATTCAGTCAAAAACGTATGAATTCCCGCAATAAATTCCAGCGGATTAAAGTAAAATCGAAATTCCAAAGTTCTGTTTCCTCTTTCAAATCAATTTTCTGATGTGAAGCAACGAAAGTACTTACATTCCATCGCCATAGAAGGAAGCCGAAAATGCAGCAATTGAGACATCTTGCAATTGCTATGTTATCGATACTCGATGCTTGAAATTAATCTTTCATGAACATTTCCGACGAAAAAGAACAGCGTGATGCAATGTATCATCTCGCCACAAAATGCAGCACAATTAGAAATAAGCGACATTTTAACTCCGCCCAGCAAAACAGCAACAAAGGGAATGATGTAATTCTCCCCTCCTCTCCATTCTCATTCCCCAAAACAAATTTGCATACTTCGGTCGGGAAAAAACGTTGCTTTTGTTACATGTATCATTTCCAGAGACGAACTTTCACTCGCTCCCATAAACAGCTCCGTGATCCAACCATGCTTCTCCGTTAACACGGGTTTTCGCGTACTACTGATAAGTTCATCCCACGAGGCGTCCAATTTAACCTGCCCTTGTTCCGCGTAAATTAAAACCCCAGGAGAGGTAGAGAGAGAGGGATGTCTGGGTTTGGGTTTTTCGGGAGGACATAGTGGAAGTCAGAATCCGTCTCGAACGAATACTGTTCCTGTGAGACCGAGGATGGAGGGAATATGGCCTAACCTTTTGCCCTTCCAGGCTCTACTGGGTGTCTTCAGTTTCCATCAAATATTCCAAACGCATTTACAGACCGTGTTCTTGCATCCGTTCCCTTTTGTCGAGACGTAACTAGGACGTCGCTTAAAATGGAGCCATGTTATTCACTTGAATTGTTACTTATGTTCTCCGAGATTCCAATACATATACATGCGTTCCAGAAGACAACATGTTTCTGACTCTATTTTTCCTATTTTTCCCTCAGGAAGTAAAAAACTGTTTGCGACCTGGAAGCGGAGCAACTTTTCCTGAATATTTATTAGGTGTATACTCGTACATTTCCTGTGCCAAATTTCAATACTGTACCCACGTTATTTGATTTCGATTAATTCTTAATCATCCCCGTTATAATTAATGTTATCTAATATGTTGTTTAAAATCCCATCTCGACATTTAAAATTAATCCTAATTACTTAAATATTTGTCGTTCATCATGAAGAGTAAAATAGATTTAAGTGTTTCTTGCGTGAGAAATATTTCAAGTTTCTGATTATTTTTGTATTGTATTGAATTGCATTGAAAATATTTCAGTTTCGTTCTTGAGTAAAAATATGAGGCTTTTTTCTTATATTTATCGAAAATTAAATTTTAGCTTTCAGTCTTACTGATTTATTTAAATGAATGTTACACCCATTACGTTGTGATATTCTTTTGTGACAATTTCACTCTCATAAAATTAATCTTTATTATTCCGTGTATAAATTTACTCTCAATATGATTGTACAGAAGACTCGGGGAAATTTAGAAAAACGTATACTAAAAAGAAGAGATGAACTCCTTTCAATATTTTTCAGAAGTACATCAATCGATTTCATCTTTTTCTGCATAATTTCTTGCATTTGAATTATTTTATATATAACTCCCCCGTCAAGTATGACGGATATTAATTTAACTTCCAATCAAAATTCTCTCACTTCGAATTGAAACCGACACTCCAAGACCAAAAGAATCTTTGCTTAATTTCCCTTCTTTTGATACTTGTTTAGGTTTTGTATGCATTGTCATTTATTTACTTTTGTGAAAGAAGTAAAATCTTCAAGAGATGAAAGTGAGCTGTACACTCATTTCTTATGGACTCCATTCCAAACTATTTGTAGTCGAACCCGGCATACTAAATGTATGAAACGGACACTTGCACAATCTTATTAATCATGCCGCCAAGGTCATGTGAGGGAAATTTGGTTAAAGACGATAGAATGGCCTAGGAGGAAAGGTTTATGAATGCAGATTTGCAGACAGACAGACGAACGGAGAAAATACGAAAACTACATATAACTAGTAAACGCCCCCGTCAAGCATGACGGAACTTAATTTAGTTTAAAAATATATCTATTATCGTATGTATCTGGTCCTCCTAAGCACAAAAAAATTCCGTCGTAAGATCATAATAACTCGATATATTTCTTACCATTATTTATAATATTTATTCTACTGTTTTCAAGCCATGAAAGCCTACTTTACGTAAATTTCTTATAAAAATTATAAGAACTGATTATTCCCGTGCAATTATATGGGATAATTTATTGATGTTTATTATTTTATAAATCTTGGTGAATTGCATTATTTATGTATCTGAAAAAATAAATAAACAAAATAAATAAATAAATTCATAAAATCAACATTCAACAATGGCATTAGTCGTCATAGGGATGAGTTGTTTATTTCCGAAAAATTTTACGAATTTTCCGTGTATTTTATCAAAGTTCTTGCAATTTCGAAATTATATGAATGTTTCACGACTAAAATAAGATTCTATGATTATTTTTTGTCTCAATTTCGTAGGACCATTGTTTCTAATTTAATTCTATAAAAGAAACGACCTCTGTAAGTCATGAAAACGTACTTTATGTTCATCTCTTATGGAAACGTATTATGGGCTCCTGGGTTCGAACCCGGACCTTTACAGAGATGAGAATAGTTTTCCTAAGGGTTTCAGCATCATAGAAACACAATGCTGTTTGTTTCAGATCTCTTAGGCAAGCCGTTTCTGAGATAAATAAAGGGACGGACAGACGGACGGATGGACTGACATTTGCTTTTTATATATATGATTGCATCAATTTAAAATGACAGTTTTAAGTTCGCTTTAGGATGGTATTTGATATGCTCCTTGTAGTAGTAGTAGTAGTAGTATTATTAAAAGTGCTTCGACTGGTGAGGTCATTTCGCACGTCGGCTCCCACCGGGAATCGAATCCGGGATCTGCTTTCACCGAAGTTGAACATGTTTCCCACTTGGCTACCTGGAAGCCCTGCTCCCTGTTTTGTGATAATATACAATGTGTTATTAACTAATCATTTTTCAAACATATAATTGAACGAATATTGAATTTTCATAAACTATGGCATTATATTTTTTTCTAACATCATAGCTAAATCCGATTACTTTTAATCATAAAATCAATAATGTATGAAGATTACTATAATATTAGCTATAATATGGCACAGTGGAGTATCATCAGAATTTCTAACTTTTAAACGTAGCTTGAGATCTGAACAGTACGCTTCCCGATATAGCAACAAGGGGATACTGAAACTTCGAATCCAAATCGTTCAAGAAATGACACCATAGCCTTTGCCGTTCGCTTCATCTCATAGATTTTTTTTAACGTTTATTGCCCATAGCCGAGCACACACCGTCAGCGTAACTACGGCGGAGTTTCAATTTTTTAAGCGAATTCCGCTTTTCTTCGCTTCATTTAGTCCACTTATGCCTTCCGAAAGCGCAATCATTCCAGAAACTAGAACCTATCTCTCAGCGAAGGGCACTGGATGAAGAGGAAAAGGAGCCCTACCACCCCATTACTCCTCTATCCCTCTTCCCATCTGAAATCCTGCTTTACAATGAACGACCCTTGGTAATCCAGTTACTTCACGTTATGGCTGCCGACCTCCCAACATGCTCGCTCTTCTTCCCTCCAGCACCCCCGACTTAACCCAACCCAGTATCATCCCAACCGTTGTTCGAATCTTTCCCATAGCGACCCAGCTACCGTCGTTTAGGCTCAACATCCTCCAATCTCCGGTGGCTTAGTGATCAACTTCTATCTCGGCTAAGAGACCATGATGGCGTTTAAATGGCCTGAATGACCTTATCTTTGAGATAAACCAATAGCCGAGGAAGGCATTAAAATGGACGGAAACCTTTAACGTTTAGGGTGAAATATTCTACTGTTATTTCCGATTGAGAATATCCACTCGAAAGAACATTTAAACTGAACAAGAGACCCCGCCCCAATTTAAGCTTTATGGTAGGGATTAAGTTTGTTTAATCTCTTTCTTAATCGATCGCTTAAAATATTCCTAATGCTTGAACGGCAAGTTTTATCTCTTTCCATTTTTCCACTTTGACCTATATTTTACACCTTTTGAAGTATTTTATTCCATAATTTCCTTTCTTATTTTATTTTAATCTTATCGATCTTGCAAGTAATTCTGATGCAACAACCCCGTGGCATTCATAAAAACATCTTTAGAGCTAAAAAAGAGAACCAGCTCCACACCATATAAGGAATTTCTCGCAGCATGTACTTTATAAATTGCAATTTGGAAAAATGATTAAATAAAATAGAACCCAGGTTCTATTTTATTTGATGAGATGACTTGGTTTCCCCCTCTTTTTCAATTTCATATCCAACTTGCTTGTCAATAACCTTTTCATCTTGTTGAATGCCGTCTTTCCCATCCCTACTCTTTCTATAATTTCTTTTAAACATTTCCAGTCACTTTCCACTACACAACCAAGATACTTGAATCTCTCCACCTGCTCTATGTCCTCTCCGTCCAAAACCAATCCTATTCATTCTTCACATCCTATCTTCTGGAATTTGGAAAAATTATTAAATAAAACAGAACCCTTTTAAACAGGTTGTAAGGGGTAGGGATGCGATCATAGAGCTTTTGGACGAAGTAAAAGGAAGAGAGGGATGCAAAATTTAAAACGAAAGCCTTGAGAAGAAAATTATTTAAAACCTATGACGCCAAGGACCTGCCATTTGGTAGAAAACCGATGATGATTAGGGATCCGTACTTTATCACTATGGAATTTTCATCGAGTTATCAACTGCGATGTATCTGGAAATTGATTCAAAAATGTGATTAGCCGCAATGTACCAATCGAAGTTGTACCCATTTGCACGCATCGTAGTGTTTCTTATTTTTTACTTTAAAACTTATTTTACTTGAAATTCCTAATTTATTCCTCAATTGCGCTTTTGATAAACTTGCAAAGCTGTTCGTTTTGATGGTTCTTCAATTACTTTCAGCGTTTCATCATTTGCCTAGTTTTTTCTCTGAATTTTGTATCCTTGGGTTTGTTTGGCGTGCTTGCCACCTCTTCGGCTGCTCCTTTCATGGTTTATATGACTTTAGCATTTCTTTTTGGAGTGCTGATAACCTATTTCTGGAACTCTTTCTGATTTTCTTCTATTTTTCTGATACTTACTTCATGTTCTCTACATGAGACCAACTTCTTGCATTCCATTCACAGGTTAATCTTCATTCTACATCTTACAATTCTGTGGTCATTCCTGTTTGAAGTTGTTCAAAACTACTAAAATGGCTGTGTAGGGTTTGTTTACCAATGTGAAGTCCATTTCAATAATTAATTGGAGTCTAAATAATTTTCTTGCCACTAACCCATCAAAGTAACAAGCCATCATAATTTATATCTACATCTATATATGCATCCTGCAAGCCGCCTTTCGGCGTGTGGCAAGGGGTGCATGCACCAAGACTCTACTTCCCTAATCCATTACTTTCGCGTATCGTTCGCGGAAAAATATGAACTTTTGAAGCGATTAGTTCTAGCAACAATTCCTATTGTTTTTCCCTCGGTATAACATCTTCAAAGAGTGTACTTTCACAGCATTTATTAAGTAAATAAGGTCTTTATTCCAATCTTCTATCTTCTAGAGATTCCCATCCTGCGTCCTGAAGCAGTTGAGTAACGCTCACTGATTTGTCGTAAAAATACTTTACGAAATGTATCGCCTGTGAGATAAAAATTTCCTAGTAGGGTCTAAAATTACTGTGGAATAAGTTTATAACATTTAAAGCCGGAATATAACATGATAATCACCAAAAGAACATAATAAGACTGCCGAATAGGCAACGCGACAGAATTATTAGTGACCGTGGCGCTCAGCCGGGCCATGCCGCGGGATCGAAAAAGCCATCGAAATCCCAGAGTAGCAGATGAATCGAAACAGTTTTTTTCACATTCTGTATTTATAAACCTTAGAAATTGACGTGGTATAAGAGACTCAATAGTTTAGCGCCGTTTTACTAGTTGCTTTCCTCACTTTATCTCAAAAATTGGCCGAAAAAGGTGTCCGCCATTTTGTTGCGTAAAATGAGCAGAGGTGAGATTTAAGCACAAAACTATAACGAATCAAAAGATCAGAAACCATACTAAAATATGGCATAATCGGTTTTTCCATAATTTTCCTTTAATCACGTCTGTATCGCAGCAAACTTGAATGTTTTTTTCAGAAAAATCCGAGAACATTCTTTTCTGTGAAAAGTTCCCAAGTTTGACACCCTGTATCTTTTTGACGCGCACAAATAACGAAAAATAAAAGGCGGAACAACAAAATTCAATCTTTTGAATACCTATGCGAAGTTTCACGTTCCTCACTCTAAAAAAACATTTTTAGTTTCTTGGCCAGCTTTTTTCGATTCTAGCCCACTGTGCAGCGGCTTTTTATTTCGAATGCAAACGTCTCTGTTTCTTAAAATTAGATATAAGCAAATTTATTACGAAACCCTTCAAAATCAGCTTCCAGCTGAATTGGACATCCAGAATTATTAAACCCATTATACAGAAGCAACATTCCAGCACCCATACTAGAAGAATTACAAATATCATATTGCAGGTCAGTAGTGAATCTTGAAGTCCACATCAAAGAATATTTCTCTTGGAATGAGCGAGTTAGTGTAATTGCTGTAGACTTTACCTATTTTATCTATTTACTTTAAGCGTGCAGTTATTTTATGAAAATAAATTTTACCTGTTTAATTACTGTACATAATAGCCCTGAATAATAAACCTTACTAACAAAAAATAATTTAATCGAATCATAATTCTTAATTACATTGTTATTTAAATTTCAAAACAGTGTAGCAGCTGTCAGCAGTATAAATAACAACAGTGTTGCAGTGTTATTTTCTATCAAAATTCTTCGCGAAAAGAGAAATAGGTAGTGATTTAAAAAATCAATTTACGGAGGAAATTGTTTGGCTCAGACAATATCCTTGTCTTAACCTCCTCCCTAACTCTGCCCATTCCGATTCCCCATGAGTTATTTTAACTCGCGCTGTTTGATTTAAGTACAAATTTTGCACCAAACGCCTATCTTTCCAGTCCAACCCAACTTTCTTTAAAATTCCCATCAGTTTTGGCAATTGGATTCTATCGAAAGCCTTTTCAAAATCGACAAAACATGCACACACATCCTTTTTAAATTCATGGCTTCGTTCTACTAGTACCCTAATCACCCCGATTGCACCCCTTGTTACTTTCCCTTTCTGAAAACCGAACTGGTCTTCTCCGATATGCCCCTTAATTTTTCCTTCAATTCTTCTATTCAAAACCCTTAGAATAACCTTTACCGCGTGAGATATTAAACTGACTGTGCGATAATCCCGACACTCCGCAGCATTATTCTTTTTCTGTAAAGGAATCAGTATTGTCTTAGTAAAATCCTCCGGCCACTTCCCATCATCGTAGATTTTTCTACATAAATCATAAAATTCTCTCTTACCCCATTCCCCCAAGTTTTTAAGGATCTCAACTGGTATCTCATCAACACCCGTTGCCTTATTCCTTTTCATATCATGCCTAGGCCCTATCAATTTCACTATCTAACACCCCAGTCCAACATCATCTTCCTCCACTTCTTGCTAACATTATCTTTGGTGGCTTCAGGTCCTTCCCATATAGTTCCTCAACATACGATATTCTTTCCACCTTTCCCTTTTGCTGGCTGGATCCCATAGGACGTTACCATGGTTATCTTTTAAGGTGGTTACTTTGCTACGACTTTTATTTCCCGTTAACTGTTTCACCTTTCTATACATTAGGTCGACTATCCTACTTTCGTCCAGCTTTTCTATTTCGTTACATTGACCCTTCGACTACTGTTCCCTTACCCTATTTGTTTCCCTTCTCAATTCGTTATTTAGTGCCCTATACATTCTACGCCCATGCTCTGTCTCTTCCCTTTTCCATTTTCTTCTTTCCTCCATTTTATTTATTATTTCTACTGTCACCCATGGTTTCCTAATTTTGTTTTGCTTGACCCTCCCAATAGTTACTTGGGCACTATCCCTGATACTGTTTGTAATCTTTCCCCATTCCCCATCTATAGTAAGTTCCCTTCCCTTATCCTCTAGGGCCTTACTGACCGACTCTTGGAACTTTCTAGCTTTCCCATTATTCTAGGTTCCATTTGGGTGTGATTTTTACCCGAAAAATCCTTTTAAACTTTAGCTCGGTTCTCATCATGACCAGGTTATGATGCTTCTTCTATTTGTTCATAAACTATAAACCTGTAGGCAAGTATACCTTAACTATCACCGTGTTTATTGGCTCAGCCTTTAGTTCTACTGACATAACCCAGTCGCTTATTAGCTCTGTGGCTATGACGGCTTTTCCCGCTTTCTTTTCTAACACTACTGCAATGCCCCTCTGGCTAGTATTTCCCCAACTGAAAATTACTCTAACATCATCGCTCCAGAAATCAGCCCCATCCTTCCATCGCACTTCACATAGCCCTAGAATGTTAATGTTGGACCTCTTCATTTCTACCTTTACATTTTCCAACTTCCCTTTCCTAAGCATTGTCCTAACATTCCAGGTTCCCAACCTTGTTTCCTTGGCCATCTTCTCTCTTCTTGTTAATACTAAAGATTGGTTTTAGGCATCAAGAAGGCTCTTGATCCCCTCAGTTGATCCTTCCAAGATCTCTGGGACCAGACTCATCCCTACAGGATTCCATCGGTTTAGAAGAAATCCTCACAAATGCAGGGTGAGTCAGCATTACCTGACATTTTTGACTCGAGTAATAGCAAGGCCATACTCATAGTAGAGGGACGCAGTTGGTCTCACAGTTTTCGCCTAGAACATCAGTTTGGTTACAATGGAGAGATGGACTGCACAACACAATGCATTCTTCTTCTTTTTAAAGAACGTCATAGAGAGGTTCTTTAAAAATGCAGAATCTGTGACCACCACTCAGAGGAAGTTCCCTCTCCAGTTCAATGGTGCAATTCCAACCTGCAATACCATTCTGCTATTGGTTCAGAATTATCGTGAGACTGGTTCTGCATTGAAAAGAAAACGGAAGGCAGTGCAAAGACAGCCACATCCCCTGAAAACGTTGAAGTTGAGTGTCATGCATTTTAACAGAGCCCCAGCCGATCTTTAAGATGACATGCTCAGTCTCTTGGGTTATCAAATTCTTCTGTCCGATGCATTTAACATGGTCTAAACTTTCATCCTTACAAAATTGTGATTGTCCAGGAGTTGAAGCCTCAAGATTTTGTAGGAGAGATTAAGTGGCTGAAGGTAGATAAGTTAAAAAGTTGACCAACGTTCAATTAATTCCAAAACCGCAAACATACGGTTCAAGCAGGTGCTACTATGCTGCGCAGAAGTCACAAAGCAGCCAGCCAATCAAAATACTACACGTCATAATTCCAGCAGCTACTATCTGAGCAGCGCAGCACTTGCTGGATGCATGAAAGATGAGTACCCTAATCTTTCACATTACTGAGTTGAAAGAAGATTGCTGAGGTTTCTCAGAATAACTTACAAAGCCATGTTTTCCAGGGTATGGTGTAAGTTAAAAATTTATGATTTTAATGAGATAAATGGAGAAATGAACAATGTCATCCCACTGTATAATGCATGAATAACACCTTAAATACATTAATGGAAACTATATCTTAAGGGTTTTTGATTTCTCAAGAAAGAGGAAAAAAAGTTGAATAGAAATTAAAAAAGTCGTGGATACCAGAAAAAAATGTGTCTGTTAAAACAGAAGGTTCCACTAGGATGCTTTAAATATGAAGTCCAGGAAATGAAGAGATGAAAATTGCCCTGAAATAAATTAATCTACTTCCAACCAACACAGCAGTGTATATGAAGTTAAAAATACCTTAATCTCAATGTTGTCATAAAGCATCACTATCATGAAACTTCAATTGTTTTTTTTAAGAGTCAAGAAATGATTTCCCAAGTATTTTAATCTCATTATTTATGTTTTATAATTTAAAAAATACTTTTCCTATATAAGGTAAAGCAATTCCTTATAAGAAAAAAAGATAGGACAGAGAGTCAAGCAATGAAATGTCTGCCAGTAAAGTCAATAGCCCAAAAGCTGGCTGGATACCTAATGATTCTACCATTAGTTATCTAAAGCTTTGGAGAGAAAATGAGTTCTACTAAGCAAGATGAGGAATAATACAGTAAGTATTCCTATGCTTTCCTTGCAGAACCAAAATGCTTTAAGTAGAAAAAGTCCACATAATTTCAGCAAAATGACCCTATAAACAACGCTTTTCATAACATTCAGTAAGTAGTACCAAGATGTGACATAAAGGGGATTATACTACCTCTCTATATTTATTACATAATTTTCAGGAAGAGGACTATAGATGTTCAGGAAGGCTTTACAATGAGAAAAGACACCACGTACAATATTGTTTGCCTCAAACAAGTACACATTAGAGAGAGGGTGAATACTAAGAGCCTAGGATTTCATTTTATATTGATGTAATCAGAGAAGGATTTCCGTTCCATTGAAAAGGTTCACAATCCCTTCATCAAAATGTTTTTTTAATTAACTCCATTGAGTATTCACCAGAGTTCCTTTATAAGACACCCTACAAATTCTAAAAGAACATTCTGACAAAGGCATTCTGAACCTTTTCAGACATGTATTGAGTTCCACCTACTTTCTGTATGATGCACATTTCTATGAGCAAACTGAACAGATGGCTATGGGCTCTCCTCTTTGCCATGCCATGGCAAAACTTTGAGGAAAGGGCACTTAGTTCTGCACGCTTACAGCCAAAAGTATTCTACCTATATGTTGAAGATACCTTTGTGATATGTCTCCATGGACATCGCACACTCAATCAATTCCTTGAGCATCTAAAGAACACCCTAATATAAAATTCCCCATGAAACTAGAAAAAAATGGGTGCCTTCCATTCTTGGATGCAATGATCTACAAAAGTCAGATGGGAGCATAAGACAGTGTGCACCATAAACCTACACACACTGACTTGTACCTTAATAACGACAGCCACTCCCACCCATCACGTCACAAGGTGATGTTGTCAACATTAGTCCACCATGCCAAAACTATATCAGATACGACAATTTGCCACAGGAACTATACAACCTTCCAACAGAACAGCTGCAGCTGGAAGGATATTGATGCAGCCCTACATAAGACAGTGCAACTTCAGAGTCCCAATTTGGCCCATATAAGTGTCATATATAGGGCAATGGGTGCTAAAGAGGACCACAAAAAATAACCGGAACCAATTGCAACAACTCCCGGATAGCCAAGTGGGCAATGCAGTCAACTTTGGTGAAAGCAGTCCTAGGTTCAATTCCCAGTAAGGATCTAACCTGCAAAATGACCTTAGACGTCATAGCACTTTTAACAATACTACTACCAACTGCAATGGCACCCCTTACTTCTCTACAGTTTCTGGAAAGATCTCTAGAATCATAAGAAAACACAACATCCAAACAATCCACAAACCAGTCTGGCAACATCATCAGTGCAGCTGCCCTGGCCTTTTATAGGGCCTTTTTTCTGGTGCCACAACAGTTACTGCGTACCAGTTGCTGCCACCGAAGGACATATCTACTATGTTCCAGCCACATTAAATCTACTTCTTCATCTGCAACCAACAAAGAGTCCAGTCATAAAACACATATGAGATCAATCTATGGTTGGAGACAGCATTGACACCTGAGCTTACCTGGGGGGAAACCCAAGAATCATTCTTACAAGAAAAGTTAATGATTGTACAAAGATAAAAACTTCACCACGTAATAGAGCTATTTCATAATTTAGATAGAGAGATTGATTGATCAACTTGCTGGTCTATCGACCTTAATTAATTCCATATTCTGGCAGATGCTGCAATGGAAAAAATGTCACTACTCACACTGCAAGTTACAAAGCAAATTAAGTAAGAGAGACAAGGACTTCTATGAGAAAAATGAGAGGATAAGTAACTATATATTAGCTCAGAAGAAAGATGTGCTCCTAATCCTACAGAAGAATATCAGGAAATTTGTAAGTATTAAGGAAAATCAGTAACATTTCCTAAGCATTCTCCAAATTAACATTACAAGAACATTTTAATTTAAAAATCAACTTTTTATTATCAGATTGTTAAGACATAATTTCTCTGTATTTACAAGAGATAATTTTTACAAACGATTTCCAGCATTTGTTGCTAGCCCATTATTTCAGATGATGAAAGCGAGAATAACAAATACTGGTGCCAAATAGTATAGTCTTTAAACTATGTACACTGTGCCTCATTTTCCAGGAGTTTCATTTCTGCCTCATTAATCAAAATAATACACTTTCAACTAATTTTCTTTCAAAGAAAATGTACATTAATTTAAACATGAGGAATTCAGAAATCAGCTTAAAAAATTATGGCACAAAAATTTTCATAGGTCAGCTACCGAAAAAAATTCAAATTTTGATTCTGTAAATCTTTCAACTTTCTCATGAGAATTCAGGATAAAATTTTAGCTGTGCCTATAAAACCTATCACCATTAGCTTCACAGTTCTGTAAATCAAATTACTTAATTCATCTTAGTACCAAAATAATACAAAAAAATGTCTGTTAAAACAGAAGGTTCCACTAGGATGCTTTATATATGAAGTCCAGGAAATGAAGTGATGAAAATTGCCCTGAAATAAATTAATCTACTTCCAACCAACACAGCAGTGTACAGGTGATACATTCAGTCTATCTTCTCTTTCATGCTGGTGATCCATCAGCAGTCTTACCAGCAGAATCGGACTTTTTTCCTTCACCACTACTTTCATCACTCTTTTTTCTATCGACATTCCAGTCCTTAAGACCCTCTGGCAATGTTGTATCTTCTTCGAAAGAGCCCGTTCCTTCTACAAATTCTTCATAAGTTGCCTTTTCTGGGAAAGGCCTTTGCCCCAAAAGTTCTATCATGTCATCCCGACTCAGAATTTCCTGTTTTAGAAGCCTCTCAGCCACCTGATGGAAAGCCAATTTTTATAAGTCACAAGTTGTAATTATTATTTTCAGATATGATAGGATAATTTTACACAAAGAAAAGCTTATGTTCTTTAAACTAATGTTCAGATCATCTAATTTTCAGTAAATGAATTAAAGAAGCTTTTAAATCATATAAAATACCTAAAAAATGTCATGATTGACTGAAAAAGGCAGATAAAGGAGAAAAAACCATGGTTAATTGTGATACAATTTACTCTATGCAATCAAAAGTATAACAGTGCCTAAAATTTTGTACAGATCTAATTAATATGAGCATTCCAGAAGTCACACTGCATCAGGATAGGATCTACTCCAAGCACCAGGGCCAATTGTTGCAAGATACATAAACTCAGCTTCCATGGGCAAGCTGCTGCCAATAATCCCCACAACAAACTGGCGCATGCCATCTCATATGATGTAAGGATACACTGGTACACTAGACCATAGAACAGTGGAAAGCCATTATGTGGAGTGATGGAATCAGAGTATACCATGTGGCAAACTGTTGGTAGAGAGTGGGAATGGTATGTGCTAAGTGAATGACAATTAACCTGCATAGTATTGACAGTTTCATTCTGAGGCAGTAGAGACAGGGATGACTAATGATTGTTTCAATCATGAACTTAATTCTGTAAAAATTAGTGATGCACCAAATACACATTTTAGCTTAATGTGGCATGGCTGAATTTCAAAATATGCATACAGCTGTCAAATATTGTCCCCACTGAAATAGTTTGTAAGATGCAAGAAAAATCATAACTTTTTCTGAAGAGATATATTTAACAATTATTGGCCCTGTATCATTCAAAACAATAATAATAATCAGACTTGATGAATTTAAATTTGATTGAAGGAACAATAATTTCTCCACATTTTCTGCTGCCACATTATTCCAGCCGTCTTTACTGCATATTAGCACCACTAAATAATTCTCACTTTCCACAGTGGTGGTGGGGCTATCTTGGATAACTGGTTGAGGGTAGATAGATCTTGGATCTTGGTTTGGTAGTGAGACTAGATATATCTTGTATAACTATATAAGAACAGAATAATGTTGGTAGTGGTTTTTCCACCAAGTTGCAAGGCATTCTTTCCCCTCTAATAGGAGTTGAATGGTTGGACCCGGCACTTTTTCTATGTCCTTGGACATTTGAAAGATAAAATTGAGAAAACTGTAAGCATTAATAAGCATAAAGGCAGTGGTGACTGATGATGACTGGTCCGTTAATGCTAACCAATCTTTTTTAAGCCATTCGAGAGGTCCCGTCAGACTTTTTTCCAGTCCATTCTTCCTGGAGAGCAATCTTTTTTAACTGAAAGGCAATTATTGTAACCTAAACCCTGGCTGTGTTTGGACAAATGCAACAACTGAAACCATAACTAATGTGAAATTAATTTAAATTTAAAAAATAGATTAAAACAACATCTGACCATTGCACAGTAAAGATTATAAAGTAATCTGGCTACTCAGACTCCAAGGCTGAATACCAGAATTTGGTCAAATACAAAGGACAAAGCCAAACTTTGGAGCATCTACTGAAGAAAATCTCTGAAATGTTTTGGAATATCAACAATGCCAGCCTGCAACATAACACACCAATATCTCTAATAAATATGGCACCCTGATAAGAATTATTTTCCATTCCCAAGAACACCTTCAACCACCCGACTGAAATTATGCCTCCAATAGATGATGCTGTCATCAAAGTGAACACTACTGACTGCCAGTATTCCCAATATAGAGCAGAATAAACTAGTTTTTCATATTTAGCTGTGTCAGGGCACTTTATACCACTCAGTGCCAAATGTTTTTACAAAAGGTGACCTAGATTCAACTTCAAATGACTTAAACCCTTCAATAAGAAATGCACATTGAGTTCATTTTGATCATTGCAGCTTTAGGAAAAAAGGAAAATAAAATAAAGATTCTTATTTTGGGTTGTGGAGTGTCACCTTAGATTCAAGATTACAAGAATTTGGATTTGAAAAATTAACATTTTGTAAACCTTTGTGGTTATAAGCAACCCTTCCCCTTGATGACCAAGGCAATTACTAAAGCCAAGCTCATAGGTTTTCATAAAAGAATACACACGGAATGAAGGCCAGAATAGAACCAATCTTAAGAAGCTATTAGACTTTTTGAAGAAGAAATTCATAGTGATACCAGAATTTACAATTATGATAAACTAATCACAGAGACAAACTTACAACAAAGTAGAAGTATTTGCTAATCAGCAGTATTTTCTAAAGGAGACATATTATGCTTTATCACTATAAAGGAGGTGAAGACTCATCAAATCCAGGACAAATTCTGGAATACCAGGACATATGGACACCCAAGTGCATACACAATAGTTAAAATATGCTCATATGCTATGTCCCAGGTTCTACTTTGAGCATTAATGTATAGTTCATTGCTTTACTAATAACGCATACACGAGAAATCTTGCCTTCCTTCCCTTTCTCATTCAATGATTGTTATTCTATACCACAAAACAAAAAATGTTCAAAAACAAAAAGTTTGGTTGACTAACTCCCTCCTCATCCAACCACCCCTCTCTATTTCCTCTCACCCCCCCCCTTTCCTTTCCATCACTTTGTGTGGCCGGTGCTTCAATGAAGCCGTGACTGCAAACGATGCCACTATGTGGACAAAATCGCAAAGTCCTTGCCCACAAAGTCTCCCAAATGGCTTGGAGAAATGTTCTGCCGGGATAGCTCAACAGACAGAGCACCCGACTGGCAATTGAACCTGACCCAGGTTCGATTCCCGGTCCTGTCAGAGCACCCGACTGGCAATTGGGAGACCCAGGTTCGACTCCCGGTCCTGTCAGACTTTTTTCAAGTCCATTCTTCCTTGGGATTTTTCCAGGGTGCGCACCATCTTGCGCAAAGTCACCTTTACCCGTTTTCCATCCCTCTCTTGTTAGCCTTCCTACATTTGCAAGAAGGAACCTCTCCCATAATCAGAAATGTTTACAAGAACTAAATAACCCAACTGTAAAATCTGGATTTTTCATGTGGCATTTAGGTCCCTTTATAACATGATAAAGAGAATTTTGCTGTAATTAATCAGCAAACATCAACCCTTTCTCATCCACAGTAAAAAATACAGTTACAAAAAATACAAGAAATTCTGCAGTATCAAGAAATCTTCCTACTGCTTCATTACAAATGTTTTTAAAGAAAACTAACAAACTTGTCCCCTGATCCTAACAAATTAATAGTAAATGGCCTACCAATGGAATTAATCAGTATAATTATCAAATAGAGTAAATAAACAACTTAAGAGGGCTGTATGATAAGTACCCGTGTTTAGCAACTGATGGCACCACTGACTGTTTAATGAATTTAAGCGTGGCCGAACATCCGTTTTTGACGAAGAGTGCCCAGGCTGTCCGATTGAGGTGACTACGGAGGATATAGTTAACAAAGTCCATGATATGGTGCTAGCAGATCACCGTGTGAAGATCAGAGAGATCGCTGACATTGTAAACATCTCAACTGAATGCATACAAAGCATCCTACATGAAAACTGGGCATAAGAATGCTATCAGTGAGATGGGTGCCACATTTGCTCACAGTGGAGCAAAAACGGAATTGCATGACAACTTCGGAGGACTGTTTGGACATGTTTAAGCACAATCCAAAAGAGTTTCTACGGCGTTTTGTGACTGTTGACAAAACATGGATCCATTACTACACGCCAGAAATGAAAGAACAGTCAAAACAGTGGACTTCACCCGGCAAACCTGCTCCAAAGAAGGCGGAAACGGTTCCATCGGCTGGGAAAGTCATGGCCACCGTTTTTTGGGATTTGCGAGGCATCATCATCACAAGGAAGTCATCACCACAACAGAAGCCTATTTTGCAGAGTTTGACAAAACGTTTTTTTTTTTGGATGGCTTGAAAAAGTTAGAATATCGCTGGACTAAATGTGTTGAGTTGAAAGGAGACTATATTGATAAATAAATTTAAAAGAAGTTTTAAAAAATGCGTTTTCTTGCCTAACACAGGTACTTANTTTTTGGATGGCTTGAAAAAGTTAGAATATCGCTGGACTAAATGTGTTGAGTTGAAAGGAGACTATATTGATAAATAAATTTAAAAGAAGTTTTAAAAAATGCGTTTTCTTGCCTAACACAGGTACTTGTCATACAGCCCTTGTATGTTATTCTCATATAATGGGACTTCACCTCAATTGGCTTTAAACCAGGAAAATAAAATTCACTATGTAAAATTCCACAGGAGTACATTTATTAGAACGACCGGTTTTGAATGCGTTTTCTTGCCTAACACAGGTACTTGTCATACAGCCCTTGTATGTTATTCTCATATAATGGGACTTCACCTCAATTGGCTTTAAACCGGGAAAATAAAATTCACTATGTAAAATTCCACAGGAGTACATTTATTAGAACGACCGGTTTTGAAGTGTTAGTTCATCATCAGGTGAATGAACTCTGATGATGAACTAACACTGTTCAAAACTGGTCGTTCTAATAAATGTACTCGTGTGGAATTTTACATAGTGAATTTTATTTTCCTAGTGATGGAGTTCCACTTAGTTAAGGCTTCTTCTATAGATTATAATAGCTTTAAACCTTTAAACCTTTGCTTTACCTTAAAAATCATGACAGATTCCAAATAAAAACTATGAGTTCTATTGATATTTACATAAATATCTAAATATTAGTGCAATATAATAACATTAATATTCAGGAGACAATGTTTATACTAACTATGAAAAGAGACTATATGGATAGTTGATAGGGTTCATAAAGTCAAAGATGATTTTGAGAGAAAAAATATTACCTTTTCTACATCTGCTTTATGTTCTGTCAAGAGCTTTTTTGTATGAGAATGGGCATTTTGAATTAGATTTCGGACTTCAGAATCAATGATCTGAGCAGTCTCTTCCGAATATGGTTTCTCAAGTACCATTTCACCAGGTTGGGGCATGTCAAAACTCACATTACCAACTTTTTCATTCATCCCAAAGTGCACTACCTATAAAAGATTAAATAATATTTGTTAATGATGAATCAGCATTCATATTGATATTGAATATAGTCACTATATTCTGCATTTTATACTGAGTACCTATCATTCTCAGTAACCTTGAAACTGTAGCCTTTAAATTTCTTAAACAGAAGTGAAAACTGACTGAGACAGACTAAAGTGTGATGAGACTGAGAGTCAAACCCAGATTATTAAGATGCCTATTATCAATATAACTAACATGTAAAACATCCCTGAGTCTGTTTGATTTCAATTCTATCTACCATTAGGGTTATCCAGGCATATACATTCACCTATTCACAATCCATTTCCTTTCTATATCTTTTTCCATTACCTTAAATACCTCTTTTTAATCCAAGTAATGAATAATTTCAAATAAATTCATCTATCTTCCTCCCATCTTATCCCACTAAGTTATTCTTTGAAAAGAGTTATATTAATCAAATTAGATTATGGATGAAGGAGTTTGTATCTATTTTTTTCATTAACCATGAGAACTGACAGAGAATTATGAAAGAATATCTCCTTATTACATAAAAGATCTCAAACATATTGAAATATCAAAAAGGATTTTTCTGAGATTATAGGATTATTTATTATAATTCTATATATAATCTAGATAAACTTCCAAAATCAAATACCTGAGCATATGCACTCTGAGTAACCTTCTTAAGGTCATCCTGTGCACCTGTGGTTATACGACCAAAAAATATTTCTTCTGAGACTCTTCCTCCCAAAGTCATGCACATTCTGTCAAATAATTGTTCTTTGGTATATAAATACTGTTCTCTGGGCAAATACTGGGCATATCCTAAACCTTTTCCTCTAGGAATGATGGAAACCTGAAATTGATAAGGATGTTAAGAATACACATGACATAACCATAGTGAATTCAAAAAATATTAATGAATGACTGAAATAACATTCATTGATAAAGAAATTCTTTAATTGGGTATCCAGGCTGTCAACTTTGTAAAGACAGCATACCAAAAATTTCTTTTAGAACAGATGTTGATTCCATCCTTTATAATGTCTTTATTAAATAAATTTATAAATAAGATTTAA
>KZ308184.1:2234325-2276656 GCA_000376725.2 Ladona fulva | reverse complement strand
TTATATAAAAAATTAAAAATTAACACAGCACTTTTAATGACAAAAAAATCCTTCAAATTTTTAGATAGGTATTATAATTTTGAAATGGATACGAACAGTTTGCACATGTTAGGCATGAACCAAATCAAAAGAACACGAGACAAAAAGTTCACAAAATATAAGACATAGTAAAGTTTCAAACATTATGAATGCTCACATCACTATTTTGTGGATATAAAAGTGTGTAGGCATACTTAAAATACAGTGGTGAGGTGAAGTTTTCTTTTGGACATTAGGATAGATATTATAAATATTTCCCAATTATTTTGCAGATGTTAACACATATATATAGAATCATGAAATCATTTTAAAATAAATTTTTATAGCTACAAATTTTTAATCATTTATTAAAACCATTACGGCATTCCTTTAGACTTCTTATTGTTTAAGAAATGTTTCAATAAATGCCCTATGTAGATAATATAGCATCAAGATAAGCATACTTATTTTAAAATCTTACTTGAATCTGACTCCAATCTCATTGGAATTGATTAGTTTTGCAGTAGATTCCATCACACCACCAAAAATACCACCACCTTTCCTCCCTCCTCGTGCTCCCATCATTTCTGCAGATCTCCTCATCATATATATCAAGAAACCTAAGAAACAATTATTTAATTCACATTCAATATTAGCTGTTACTAATGCCAGTATTTAACAATTTTACCTATAATCAGGAGAGTGGGAAGGATTCCCGTAATGCTGGATGCTTCAATCTCATTTTTATAAATTACAGGTATAAAATTTGCTGGTTCCAAATTTAATTCAATTTGTGCATTCTCCAAATTTCTTTCAAATGAATCGACACTACCAATGTTGAACCACAAAACACTCTGAAATGCAACATTTAATGATGATAATTAGTATTTCAAACACTTATTCAAAACTTATGGATAACAAATGCATTGACTTACGTTTCCATTAACACTATTGCCGGGAAGTAATCGAACTTTAACCCACTTCTTATTTATAACTTCCAATTTCTCTACGATTGATTTTGAAAGGTAGCTGGAAAAATATACGATGTGATAAAAAATGATGACATTCACTTGAATATTGCAAAGTAAGAAACTTAACTCACTTTGTAACAAACTCTTTCCATGCTATTTCTTTGTAGCCTTTCTCGTAATAAGCTATGGTTCCTAAAAGGGCCACAGTGCCAACGACTCCAATTATTAGCCATTTGTCGCGTTCACTATCACCAAAACCTTTCGCTCCACCGGCTCCAGGACCCCTAGATACAGCCAATACATGACAGAAAATGGTAGCTCAAGACATATATTACAATTAATAAAATAAGAATTCAGCCACTCACCTTGGCCCCCCAAACATTCCAAATGACCACTGTTCAGGTGGTTTCTGCTGCATCCTAGGAGGAGGCGGCGGTGGAGCAGATTCACCTTTTGAAGAGCCGGTTTCTTCTTTCGGTACTTCCTTAGCATTTTTACCTCCTTCTGGTTTAGCAGGCGCTTTCTTGCCTCCAGGTTTAAAATATTTCTCAAAGCCTTTGGGTGGCTTTTCGCAAAGAAGTCTCCAATTTTGTATAACCAATTCTAAGCTAGGAACTCCTGGAGCATTTTGTAGTTGCGCAAGTTTTCTCCCAAGCTACATTGACAAAAGAAACATCGGATTTCTGCGTTGAAGTATACAGGTTAAAAATTCAACATCAAAGTAAACTTAAATCTGTCGCAATGCTGCCGAGTGTTACGTTGGGTGATCGTCATAGTAAATCCAGAGCTTTATGTAATCCAAATCATTTTAAGAAAATTTAACGAATAATTACAATACTTCTGTCGATATTTCCTCTCTTCACTCCGTTCCATAAGAGTCTTTCTAATTTCCTTGCTGTCGTAAGTAAACGATGAGCCATAACGTAACAACTACAATTTTCTATTAGAGAACCAACCAAAACACCGTGTCACGCCTGCGATGCTCGCGTGTTGAAAGTTCCGTAATAATGATAATACGATGCAGAGGTCATTGGTGTTTTGGTTTTTGCTGGAAGGATGCTGTTCGTGAAAAAAGTTGTCGAGGAATTTTTCTAACGTCATGTTCTTTTCGCACACTAACCAACCATTTTCTTTTTAATATATTTAATCGTAGTGATAAGTGACTTTAGTCCAAATTACGATTGATTCCGCTGCCATTGAATTATATTGCTACCATTGAGAGGAAAAACGTCGATCTAGTCACAATAGTTAAAAATTATCTAGTCGCCAGTGCTTAGTAGTGGCTGAAATGTGCTAGTAAAATGTTGTTACATCTATTGGAGGCAGTAAATATACCGCATTTCAGTCCTTTTAACTGATAAGAATTTCCGAGTACAATGTCATCGCGAGTGCTGAGGAAGCTTCAGGGAGAGCAGGATATTAGCAATGTGCTTGGTGTAGAAGGAAATAGCGATGGTGAAGCCGATGTCACAAGTTCATCTGTTAGGAAAAAACCTCTAAATGTGAATCGTTACGACCTGGTTCGTAGTTTTAAAGTATAAACACCGAATTCGTTAATTATAGTCTCTATTGTAGATCATTTTGCTTGATCGTAATCTACGGAAATCAATCTATTAACATAAATCGTTTAATTATACTCTTTTAGCTTAATCAGCAGTCTCTTTCCGAATCCGAGGTGAAGGAAGATGATGATCATGAAACAGAAACGAAGGACGCAAAGGATTCTTTGGGTGAAGACCGTGCTTCTTCCAGGAGGAAAAAGAAGAAGAAAAAGAAAAAGTCGGTCAAATCTCTTAGTTGTCGAAGAAGTAGTGAAGATATAGAGGTATGACAATAAAGACTAATAATAAGTTGGCTACTTAGTTCTATATCTCTGCTGCTATTTTGTTCTGATTCGCGTTTGATTCGTCATATTACTGTTTTCAGACTTTACTTTCATGTATAGCAGTTACCATGCTACATTTTAACCCCGGGTTTATATGATTTTTTGTCTATTTAAGTAATTTGTTGTGATTGTGCTAACTGCTAAGTGAGTTTAAAATATCTCAAAATCAGGTAGATGAAGTTGAACGCTCAGTCCGGGAAGTAAATAAAATGTTAGGTGAAACACCATCAAGCCAGAATTATCTTGGAAATGAAGTAAATGCTGCTATGCAGAAGAAATTAACTGGTATACTAAGCATAGAACACAGAAATTTAAATCCAAACATTGAAATGAAAAGAATCTTTGGATCCAAGGTTGTTCAATCTGAACAGAAGTAAGTGTTGTTACATTTTGAAATGTTATATCGCCCTATTGAACTAGAACTTATGGAATCAAATTCCTCCCATAGTAAGAAGAGAGGCCGTGGCAGAGGTACACTCAAATCTACTTGGCTTGTAACACCTAGAGAAAATTGGCCACAAATTGGAAAGCCTGGTAATTATTTCAAATTCTGCATTTAAGAAATACCAATAACTATTATTTCATATTTCCTCAATATATGTAGGTTTGTCTATGAGCCTTGTGGAAATGAAAGAAGGAGTCCTGTACTTCAAGTATGAGCACAATCTCCATTATCAGCAAATTCAGATGAAGTTCCTAGAAGCTGTAGAAAGCCTCAACCCAGATAACATTGTGGTGAGTTTTATTCACATTAATGCAGTATAATCTACAACACCAAAAGTTCAAAACATTAAGTGATGCAACAACATTTTTCATGTTGTTCAATTCCATTGGCATTTGTTACATTCTAGTTAACGGTATTTTGGAATAGTATTGGAGATTCAGAATAAGAGCTGTTGGTGACATTGATTGAGAAATGTTGGAAACATATGCACCTTTCTTGTTTAGTAGTAATAAAATCTTATTTTACATTTTTCTTCGGGTAGAACCATACTATTTAAATAGTACATAATCATCTTTCATATAATGGACACAATGAAAATGATGAAATGGAAGTAAATATCTCTCAGGAATAATATATACTTTGTTTAATATAATTATCATTAACATCTAACTTCGGTTGTTTCTACCTCCTCTAAATTTTTCACTTTCCAATGTTATTTTCAGAGTATTATTAATATGCATCCTTATCATGTTGACGCACTCTTACAATTGTCTGATCTCAGTAGAATGAGTGAAGACTTGCAAATGGCTGCAGAGCTGGTTGCTCGTGCATTATACTGCCTTGAGTGTGCTTTCAATCCTCTTTTCAACCTTGCTCGAGGAGACTGTCGACTGGATTATAGGAGACAAGAGAATAGGTAAACTTCCTGTTATTTCTTTTTTCAATTTCAAATTAAATAAACGAAGAGTGGAAATGATTTCTAATCTCCTCCAGAATATTGTTCCCTAAAACTTTTTATTACTGATATATTATACATGGGTAAGCTGATTTTATTGTGAGATTTTCATTCAAATTTTTGTTTTAAGAGACAACTCTTACAATTAATGATTTTAAGGTCAAGCAACCATTCTGTAACCAGGACATCAAAGGTTTGCAATGGAAGTGATTTTTGTTGCCATTCCTCAGAAGCTTAAATTTTGGAATTTTTATAATCCTTTTTTAGTATAAAAACTAAAGACTAATAATTTCTTCCTCTGTGGGCATATGCCTACCCCGTGTGTACCACCAGTGATTCATGGCAGCTGTGTGGTTGAACTCCCATGACCTACCAATAATGCATGCCATTGTGAACATGTTAAATTTTGTACTGATTGGTACATGTAAGTGCTAGCCTCGCATCTTCTTGCTAAGCTGAAATTATTAAATTAACCATCTAATGTAACTGCACAAGTTGATAAAAAGATTGCAACTTTTAATACTAGCGGTGAAATTTTGTTTATTAGTGATGAGATGGTGTGCTTATATGATTGGATAGTAAAGAAAATGCTACAGCATGTGGCCTGAGTCCATATCCTTGGTAGGCTTAATCCTGTAGACCATCTCTCTCAGGCTATCGCTCACTATGTGCCAGGTATACAGGGAGAGGGCGTGGGAAGCCATGTTGATCAGGAACAGCCTGTTAGGGATGGGCTCAGTTCTTCTATGTTTGGTCTGTAATGATCATAGCTAGGTAAGAAGTGAAAAATTAGAAGAGCAGTAAGCAGGAAAAAAAATTATAAATGCTATAAAAATCTTTGGTATCATGAAACTTCAAATCTCAGCCTAATACATTGTAAATAGAATTCAAGATAATGAAAAGGCTTTTCATAATAGTTATATATATAATAATTTGCTTTTTTGTATTACAGTTAAATAACTATGATTTCTCTGTTACTCAACGGCAATGAGATATAGCAAAAATTCAAGGAAGAAAGTACATGTAATCATCTTTTAATTTCCTTCTTTAAAAGCTCATGAAGAAGAACATGAATGATAAGACTTGATGTAGATTAGGTACAATTTTGTATCATTGACTAAATCTGAACTAAGATAAAAATACTATCACATAACCAGTGACCACAATAAACAGCAGAATGAAAGAAGGCAGAATTGGTGTACACAATTATTCCCTTAATTCTCACAAATAGCAGCAGGAGTGGTATACATTCTCCATTAAAATTTTGACCCAGAGGCTGAATTGCACATGCTTGAGGCATTGATTTGAGTGGTACTATGCTTGTAACATATTTTAAGAGCTAATGGAATGTAATTATTATTATTTAGTATTTCATTTCCCTTGCTATTTGCTTCAGTCGTAGTTGTGTAGTTTTAGCTTTCACTGATTTATTCGTTAAGTGTATTATGGAATGTAATATATTTTCTACCCCTTTCAGGGCACTTTTCCTAGCTTTGTTCAAACATATGACATATGTTGGACAGAGGGCTTGTTACCGCACATCTCTGGAGTTCTGCAAACTTCTTCTATCTCTTGATCCTGAGGGTGATCCATTGGCTGCCGTCTTGATTGTTGATTTTTACTCTCTTCAATGTCACGAATATGAATGGTTTATTCGCCTCTATGAAGAGTGGGAAGCTCAAGGTCGAAATCTCATGCAACTGCCTAATTTTGCTTTCTCTGTAGCAGTTGCTAATTTTTATTTGGCATCCCAAGAAGCAGAATCAATGGCAAACCGTAGTGTAGAGAAGTCACCCAAATGGGATCTTGTAGTTGCCGATGAAATGCTTCAAAATGCTCTAATAATGTTTCCTGGAGTACTTCTTCCACTTCTTGAAAAATGCTCTATACAGCCTGAATCACATGTTTTAAGCTTCCCATTCTTTGGAGTTAAAGCTCAGATAAGGTTAGTAAGGTTAGATGTTTCTAATAGTCTACTTTTGATCAGTGTTTCATATTTATGAGGAGGATAATATTTATGACATGGTTTCTAAGGATGAAACTGTTTTGCTTATTTCTATCTTTCTCCATCAGTCTTTTATTATAAGTATTTATGTTTACTGTGGCTTTTATTTTAAAGAATTAAAAATGTTAGTACCTTTGTCTAGTAAATGTATTATTCCGTATTTGTTATCATTTTTCAGTCAAACTCCTGCTCTGCTGCAGTTGATACAATTGTATGTTGCAAGAAATTACCATATCTGGAAAGAGCCTGCCCTTTTGCCATGGTTGGAAAAGAATGTTAATCGAGTTATAGAAAGAGTGAACTCTGGAGATCCTTACGTGAAAGATTGTGAAATGAAAAGAATGAAAAGATATCTTGGAACTCCTAAGAATATTTTTAGGCACATTATTCTATCAGACATCAAAGATGTGTCAGCTAATATATCTGGGGTAAGGATAATTAATTTTGTGATTTTCAAATTCAAAGCCTAATTTCTGTTAGCCAATGTTTAGCTATGTTGGATGAATAAAATATTCATAGTAATATTCTAGTGCTGAGATGAGGAGTCCATAAGCCCCATCAGAAATTTTTCCTTGGAAGTTTCATACAGCTGACATAGATCAAGACATACATACATTTTGATCTTGCTCTTCATCCTAAAGATTGATAACAAAGTAGGAAGAACTGTTTTTGTTGTAAATTTACCTTTAACACTTTTAATGAAACATCACTCATCATTTGTCATCATATGACAACACCAGAAAACAAACTATCATTATTTAATTATTGAAATTATATTAAGTTAATTATCTAATTAGATTAGCCTTAAAATCAAAGAACAAAGTTTACTGCAACTTACTGTAAGTAAATGCTTGGAAATCTCTTCTCAAGTTTGTCTGTCTTAGGAAAGAAAACTGGAATATTTTGAATTAGAACTCCTCGTAACATCATCTGCATCATTCTATCCTCTTGAGGATTAAAAGCCCTTCTCACTGTGTTACATTCTAATATTTCTTTAAAGCAGTTTTCCATTCTCTTTTTTCATTCCAGCTCTCTTTCTCGCTCTTTTCAATTCTGTGTAGTTGCTATAGATAACATCTCCCAGTCTTTGTTGTGTCTATCTAAGGTGAGGTCTTCCTCTACATTAATTTGCAAATCAAATCATATTTATCTTTGTCTCTGGTATTTTTATTCCCAAATCTATGTCTTCTCTAACCTTATCCAGTGCAGCTTGAATATAAGCATTTTAAATCATTAGGGAGAAGAAAGGGGAAAAAGTTCCACCTACATATTCTATGAGTTCTTTCTGATTATATTAAATTCATTTCTTCATAGTTATCTCCTTATTCTTCTAAGTTTTTATTTTCATTTCTACCCCTCAAATATATTGACAAAATTGTTACATATTATCATTGTTTTTACATCCTCATTATTTTCATTTAATTTTCAAAATTTCAGTGACTGTTTTTAATCATTAAATATAAATTCAATTTATATGTGAATAAATTAAAGTTTCTTGCTACTTTAATTGGCATTTATAATTATAGCCAATGATTTCTTTCAAATTACTCAGTTCTTTAATTTTCAATTTCAGGATATCCAGGGACCAGTATTGAGCTTTGATCCTTTGCCTCCTGTTGATTCCATTAATTTATATGTTCGGCCACAGAGACCAAGGGCACATGAAAACTCCAATACGTTTTCTATGTTCTTTAGATCAATTCTACCCAATTTCAATATAAATGAGCTTGCTAGAGATAATGCTCAAGCAGGGTGAGTTACAAAATATTTCAACATGTACAAGTGGTTAAAAGAAAACTTTATTAACTTAAATTAATCTCAACCTTATTAATTATTAGTATACTGAGTATTTCACACATATAAGGCATTAATTACATCTTTTAATGTTTTTTTAATGTCATTTTTGTGTAAGTATATAAATTTACTGTCCAGAATTTCTCTCTCATTTGAAATTAAATGTATAATTTTACCATTGTCAGGAATGTTGTCATGGGATGTCATTTATCCCATGATGGTGTGATACATATGCATCTTATGCTGATTTTAGATTTCAGTGATATATTAAAAAGGTATTAAAATAGTTCTTGATCATAATTCAATTATTCCACTGTAAAAGAATTTATCAGGAGTAGCTATTTATAATTACAATATTTTTTGCTATCTCTTGGCATATTTATGACCTGTTGCCAACTATCTATTCAATTTGTCCTTAAATTTATGAAAAAGTCAGTGTTGTATAAAAGTAATGACTAGAACATGGATCTGCATTCCTTGATTGTAAATGCCTAAATTTCCAAACCCTTAAAACAAGTTATATGTTTCAATTCCCTCAGTCAAACTCTAGAATCAGATCTATTGCAATAATTAGGATGGGAAATGCTCTGATCCTTTGTATTCCCTCTCCCTCTGATTTGTCCCTGTATCTTCAATCTCCTTCCTATGTATATGAGAAGAGAGCATTTCCCTACTGGAGAAGACATCATGCAAGCAATAGTATTCTTCAGATATGTCAATGATGATAGGATTGCCAGTAGTATCTACATCTTCCAAAAAGATGGCTTTCTTTCCATCTGTGTATCAATCAATGTTAGGACTTTTTTCTTTCATATTTTGATTCTTAATCTCTAGGGATGCAGTAGAGGGTGCTGAAGGTGGAGCCAATCCAGATGGCAGCTTGACATCCAGGGTAGATCTCCATCGTAGTGTAACATCTTTATTGGATGCAATGCGTGATCTTCTCAGTAACACTTTTCCTGATGTACCACATGATGGTGATGTTGATGATGATGATACTGAAGAGGAAAACAATCCACAGAATAGACCATAACAACCATTATAAAATTTCAGTGACCTAATTATGGGTTATTCAAGTTTTTCCTTGGCAGTTTGATGTTTCTAAAGAGCTCTGATGGGACTCAAAAACTCCTGCAAATTTGAATTATTGTATATTTATGTTATGATGGTGTGAAAGAAGTGATTCATGTAGTTTTCAAGTTGAATAACTGTATTTACCTTTGGAAAATTAAGCCACAGTACAGCTCAAGTTAGATTTTCAAGTTAATGAGTTAATTTTCTTGCAGTTTTCTAATAGAACTATTGAATATGAAATCGTTTAATTTAATCAGAATTGAACTTTCTTCTCTATTTCTTTAATTCAATGAGGAAATCTTTGTTGGTTTATATTCCTTTTTTCAGGAGAACTATATACTTTTTTTATTTGCGGTGTAACATAAGTATATTGGAGGTCTTCAAATTCTGCAAATTCTCATGGTTTTAATTAGGGTGTTGGATAACTTCCTGTTTATTTGTTGCACTGTTTGAATTGTGAGAATGGATTCATTTCGCAAGTGCCCTGAAATACACTGTCATTTGAATGTGATACAAATTAGCCAGGGTAATCAAAATTATAAAAAGTCTTAAACTTTTATGTTGTTCATTCAATAACTGCATTAATTTGCTTTATTTTTGTATATAAAAGTAAGTTTTGTAGATTGTAATATAGCATCAAAAAGTCCTTTCAAAATTTTTTATATATGATTGGCTGTTATGAGTAATTTTAATGTTTGATGAGATTTAAATTAGTTTAACATTTAGTACTGATTGACTGATGTGTTTAATAGGATAAGCTATTCAAAATATCCTGGTATTTAAAAGTTAGTGTCATCCATAATTACCCTTTTCTAATCACTTTATTTCAAAACAATAAAGGTTAGAATGACTTAAGCCATTTTCCATGAATGTTATGTATGAGCTATTATAAAATACCTAAATTAAGTGTCTTTAAATGAAGTGGGTGCACCTCACTAGTAATCGGTAATTTATGAATACTACAATGAATATGCAGTTTACCTAAAAATAGTTCATTTATCATATTTTTACTGAAGATGTTGCTTTATGAATGGTGAAACTTTAAAACAAGAACACAGAGCAGAAGCCTCCAACTCATGACCATTATGTAAGGCCCTTCTTATTCCTTTGTAAACATTTCATCCCTGTATTTTTCCCTAAACTTTATAGTATTTGGGAAATCAATTACTAATTGAACTTATGTTTTATTATAAAAAAATGTGCATACGATATATGCATTTTTTTGAATGGTTAGAAAAAATCAAATATCCCGAATGGATGGTCATTTTTTAATTGAGGCAAATGGACTGTGCTCTGCAGTTTTTCCATGTTTAAATAAGGCTCATTGGATGGAAAAAATTGGGATTCTGTGCTGCTTAAGGTTGACATTCATATATTCTTATGGGTTTCTAAGAAATATTGCATTTCACTTTTTTGTAAGGAGAGAAATTATGGGTATCTTTTGTTTTGTTTGAAATTTTAACTATTATTGTTAAAAATCAGATTCAGAAATAAAATAACTTTCATGAAAATTAAGCATACCTTTATTTTGAAATGTTTAATTTAAAATTATAGAAGAAACAAGCAATGTTTAAAACCAGGAATAGAGTTGATCTGTTTTCAATTTTGTTTAATATAAATGTTTGTCTTCTCTTCATTCCTTCAGAAAAGTTTTCTTTTAAAGGTCTGAAACATTCAGTTGTTTCATATGTTACATTTCATTTTTGAAAAATTATTATGTGAATAGTATTTTGATGTGATATACTTAAGTAACTTAGCTAACAATTATAAACTATAAAGTTAATGGGGAACATTTTTAAGGAGTTGTTAGGATACGAATTAGTCAGTAATTAAAAATGTCAAATGTACTCACCGTGGTAAGAATAAGGAAAACGTGGAAATTAGATGTTGGCTTTATATTACGGTAAAATTATTAAACAGTTCAGAATATTGGGAAGAGAACGTAAGCAAAGTAAGTTACATGTAAGTGGTAAAATATGTTGATGAGAGCCAAGTGATTTGGCTAAGCCACTAATAAACCATACAATATTATCTAAAACATTACAATATCATATTTAAATATTACAAATCAATAGTTGTGTATTAATATAGAAAAGTGCTAAGTTAGAGTCATTTCTTAGCAAAAGTTTGAGTGGTTTTTACATCTACTTGCAACGTGTGTCATGGGTCAGTTTAGCTTATTGTTGTTGCATATCATTCATGGAAAGAATGAGTCTAAAACAACTTGCCCTTGCATCTATTTCTCTTATTTCATGCTCATTGTTGAACAGGCTGAAGTAGCAGGAGGGTTACATAGTACTGATTACATCTGCAATGTGCCTTCTCTGATCAAGCAATCACAGCCTAGCTTTTAATCCCCTTTTGTTCAGGGATTCGCAACCTGCATCTGATAGTCTGAGCATTCAGACAAACCTGGTTATTTGAGTTTATAATAATTGCAAAACCTCTATTTTATAAATCTTGATAATTTTTATTGTAATGCAATTATGTATTCAATCACATTCATTTCAGCACCTGGAATTAGGAGCCAATATGCTGAATATTGTATTCAGATCCAGCCCAATTAATTCCTGGCTCAAGTTCTGCTCTGGCTCTGGTCAAATCTTAAGGTTTCCGTTCATACTTTAAATATAATAAAAAAAATAATTACATATGATATGATAATAATGCATTTTCACATAATATATAAGTTTCAGGGTATCAACAGAAACAATTAATTAAAAACAACATAACATGATAACTCCAGTGGAAACTTTCTTCATGACTGCATCAATGTGCAGAGTCCAATCCAGATTTTCAGTTTCAGACAGAGCACAGAAAGGTGGTATTGACTGAGTGGCTTGAATTATTCATTTTTAGAAGGCTTGTGGTAGTAGAAGATTTCTTGGTATGAAAAAGCAGAAAAACATTTCTTGCAATTTACAGATAAAGAGTTGGTGTTGCAATTGAACATTTCTTGCAGAGAGGTAATAGATTCAACTAAGTTATTCAAAGATTTCTGATATGATATATCATCGGCCTTTAAAACAGGGCTGCTAGATTCAATACAAGGAGGAAGATCATTCATAACAAATGATAAATAGCACTGGTCGAAGGATGGGCCCTGAGGAACACCACTGAGAATAGGCAGCAGTTTTGAATTAATAATTATAAGGCCATTGTGAGCATTATGACAGTATTTAACTATCTGATGCCTATTGAAAAGAAAGGAAACAACCTGCTTTAGGGGGTTTCCATTTAGTTCAAAGCACCTAAGTTTGGAAAAGAAAATTTTGTGATTAATACTACCTAAGACTTTTCACAAGTCATAGAAAAAATTGCCAGCAATAATTTTAACAAATACTAATCTTAATACCTTGGTGGAAACCTGAGAACCTTTTCTACTAATACCAATCTTTATTTCTCAATCAATGCATCATTACAACGAGCTATTTGTTAAACCTGATTGGTTGTATTCGATTTTTTAAATACCTATAAATATAAATTCCCCAATATGCAGATATTATCTTCATTATTTTTTCATGTCATTAAAATACTCCTCAGATTAATCTTAAATTCTCCTTTTTTGAGATCAAAATAACACATCTCTTTTCCTTTCAATCAAGCTATTTAAACTAAGTCATCTTCCTCAGCAATACTTAATTAAGTTCTACCAGTATTGTTTCAATTCTACATGCTATGTAGTAATGTCAGATTTTTCTTGAACAATGGGAATTTAGTTTATGATTATTTATACTTTAGTAAATTTATGCATCTTGCTTTGACAAATAATTAGTCATCTTCTGGAAAAGGACTGTTAATAGTATGGCTGGAAACAGAGAACATGGAAGAATGCAGGAATATGAAGGGGAACTCCTCTCACCTGTGTTCCTATATGATTCATGCATCATAGCCAGCTGAAATCATAAGCATTTAGCTGGTAAAGGTTATTAAATTTTGTTGTATAAGTATACTATTCTCAACAAACCTCTTGTAAATTATATAAACAGGTTTAATTTGTTGATTTTTCACTTACAAAATTTGGTTCCTTCAGAAAATGTGGTATTGAGCAGGTTTGTGATTATTTTCTTTTATTTTTATTTTCTATAAAAAAAATGCACTAGCTGTTTCTCCAGTATGCTATTTATGTATAGTAGCACTGTTGCTCATCATTCTGTCAAGATTTTTACGTTTTTTGAGAAACAATGTCTTAGCTTTGGAGCAATTCTTTTCCTCAAGAGAAATATATTCCCCTTACACTGAATTTGGATCATCATAAAGACTGCACAACTCATTCCACATCGCTCCTGGAAGTGATTGATGCCTTTAAAACTCAACAGCAACTTATCATCTACAGTGATAGAACATTTGTTTTGAAGAAATCTCATGGAGAATGTTATTAACAAAAATTTACTTATGAAATGAAAAAGTATGATTCTCCTACTTGATTCTCTTACTCATACAAAGGAAAAATTGACATGATAGCATTCTTATCAGAAGTAATATTTAAATCGTCATTTAATCAAATCACTCATTATAATCAAGAATTTACAATATATAATGCTGTGAGGAAAAATTAGTGAACAGATCAGGTGAAGAATACTTGAATGTTGGGAAAATAAAATTCACTAAGTAAAATTCCACAGGAGTACATTTATTTTCACGACTGGTTTCAAACAGAGTTAGTTCATCATCAGGTGAGTAAAGCAAGTAAAACAAGGAATATATATGCAACTAGAGCCAATAGGAGTGGAGGGTGGGGCTAGGTCATCAAATGGAAGAAGAGGTGGGTGTATTAGGGGGAAATAAATGTACTCCTGTGGAATTTTACTTAGTGAATTTTATTTTTCCAGTGATGGAGTTCCACTTAGTTAAGGCTTCTTCTATAGATTATATACTTCTATGTTGTTTTAGAACTCCATCTCAGGCTTCTGTATAAAATTCCACTCCCATTAAGTTCCAAAGCTCTAACTAACAATATGTATGTATTTCATGGAAGTTTACCAATATTCATCAACTATCTCTAGGCTTCCATAATAAAAAACAAATCTTGAAGATACCTCTAGGATTACAACAGATGAGAAGTGACAATTCCCTTTGAGATAAAATCAATTTTTGGGTGGTTCACCATAAAGCATACATAAAATAGCTCATCTCAACATAAATAAGTAATGATTTTGTAAAAAGCAAATAGTTTTTGATCTCTTCCTATCCTTCTTATGCATCCATAAAGAAAATCCTAATATTCACCAGCATATTCTAACTCTTTTCAAGGCTTTTTAATGTTATTCAAGAACTGCCCTAAAGGCTTATAATTTTTGTAAGATCTCTTCTTATAGCTATCATGCCCAGGATTCCCTCTTAGCTGCATATCTGGGTAGTCTCACAATACTTTCTTAAGAGTATAAGTGCATAGTTGATCAACCCCTTTGGCGATAGTGAATTTCATGAAAACCTCTTAATTCTTAAAATGACAAGACAGCTGCATGAAAAATTTCTTGAGCTGTGCCACAGCAAATCTAAAGTAGGAGACAGCTTGTGGTATTAGTAAATGATGTATGCAAAGCAGCTGTAGCTGGCTGACATAAGAAGTATTTGTCGTTGGGCATGAGCCTATGCCCACTATTATAAGGCAGTAGTAAGCTTTCAAAGGGTTAAGCCCATCAAAGTTCATATAAATAGATTAAACATAAAATTTCATGGACAACAAAATAGATAAAAACATAAGGGATGAAATATATTAAGATGAAGAAAATAAAGCGCATAAAAAATTAGTTTGGATATAGTATGGGCAGTGATCAGCATCGAAGCAGTAATAACAATTTTAAAGCTTGTTCTCTTAACATGAGCTTTTCTTTCAAAATATATTTATAGAATTTCAAAATTTTTATGACTTAATAATTGGTTATCTTCTTTTTTCATTTAATTCTTAATTGATTATTTGTTTTATTCTTTCTTATTTTAGATTTCTTATAGGTATCCCATTCTCTTTAAATGCCTTTGTCTAACTTTATTCTCTTAGTTTTTTAGCGAAGCTGGACTATTCCTTGCTTAATTCATAAGAAAAATACCAAGGATTACTTACTTCAGTTGTCCATGTACATTATTAAGCACTTATATTGCCTATCAATACATTGCAAAGGTTGTTTAGCTCGGAGAAGATTTCTCTTGCACTGAAAAATTATGCTGTTGTGTGCAGTACTGTGATTTAAAAAAATGTTATTTACACAAATATTTTTAATAAGTAAAAATAGTATCTGTGAGCTATTAAGTTCACAATCATACTCCCTTATTATTCTTTTTCTACATCAAACGGATTTGCTGGAATGCTTTCTTAATTCTCCTTCAAATTAATAACCTTTCCTCTCTGATGTTTTCTGATACATCAACAAATATTTAAGATACAAAGATTTAAGAAACAAAAACATAGATTTTTGTTTATAAAATCTTAATTAAACTATCCCATAAATTTACTTGAACTCAATAGAGAAATGTAATCATGCAATACTTTATTAAGTTGAAACAACATAGAAATCACCACCTTTCCCGCTAAAAATAAGTTATTCGATGCCCTTGGGAGAAGTCTATTCCATGAAAATAAACTTAATATCAGAGAAAATTATTTAATATTTTTTACAAAAGGGTAAATAAGAAAAATATTTATTGTTGTTCCTGATTTCTGAAGAACCCTGTTGGTTTATTTGAAAATCGCGGTAGCCTTCAATTATTTCCAACGCTACCTGTTGGATGTTGGAACAAGTTAATCGCAAAACAATAACAAAGGTTGGCTGCAGAATGAGGCTTTAATTCTACAGGCATTCGGCTAAGGTACGAATTTTAAAGAATATATTCTGAATGAACTTATGCACAATTTTGCCATAGTTAAATGCTAGTATTATAATCTCCCCAAACTATGAAGTGTGTGACGGGTATTCTGGTAGGGACTGCATGGCGTGTCCCCGGTCGTAAAAGGCTTCTTAGAACTAAAGCATAAATCTTGTAACCTAACAGCATCATTCCATTTAATTTTGATGCAATATTAAATAATTAATTTTAATCACTACTGGGGATTTTTCCATGCGGTCTCATTTAGAGGATTTTTCAGTTATCGTGAAAATCGAATACTTTTAGAAATTATGCTTTAATTAATACTGCCTTAATTTTCGATATGCAATGAAATCTCCTTGTTGTGTTTCATGATACCAAGTATTCCAAGACAGAATAAATATGGTAAGGATTGATGGAAGACAATATAGATGAACATTGTTCCGCATATTGAAAAAGGAAACTAAAATGCCACTTATGGTTGTGTTTTAAGAATATACGTGTCCTTTGGCTGTTTTAAGAACATACAACGAAAAAATGTTTTTTATTCGATATTTTTGCCAAGACATGAATCTCGACCAATTTTGTTGATCATATGATCCGTGCTGTTTAGGTTCATTGCATATATTGTTTCTTATAATTTTCAAGCCAATTGTTACCGTCCGGTGCGAAATAATGTTATATTTTTAAACTTCTAGACACTGTAATGCCATCAGTATCGATGCATGCAGAGAAACATGGTCATTAACCGGAGTGATGCCAAAAAAAGGAAAAAGGAAGGAGAGATGCTTGACAACTCTCTTCCAGAGAGCCCAAAAAGGTTAGCAGTCAAAATTTCAAGTAATTTTATTACCTTACCTTACCTACCTTTGGTAAATATTTGATTATAATATGAGTTATGATTAAATTACAGAACAAAAGTTCATGCTCAAAGAAAATTTGCCCAAGGATCCAGTTTAAGCAGCCCTACAATGACACCAGTTAAAGACAAAGACAAGTCTAAAACCAATGGTTCAGTCTCAGCTTCTGAACTTATTCCATCCAAGAGACCAAAAACAGAAGATTTTCTCACTTTTTTATGCCTACGAGGTAATTATTTTTTAGCTGTCAACATTTTAGGATTACTTTTTCTAATTTTGCCAGTTATTGTTAAGAAAAAATAACTTAACAGAATAGCATAAAGGTGGTTGTCAGATAATTTTGTATGCTAACTGATTATGACTGTCAAACTGCTTATTTTTATGTTTGCTGTATCTAATATTACAATACACAATTCAGTAAATTTTACTCTGCAATGCATTCATTTCTGGTGATAGCCAAATTTTGATTACCATCACTTATCAGTGTTCTTGCAGCATCTTGATGAATATATAGGCTGCTGTTTGAATTAATAAATAGTGGGTTTTGTCTAGAAAAGCAACATGCGAGTCAGATACATTGACAGATCACCTACTGTAAATATTGCATGACTGATAGCTAGGCCATATCTGTCCAAGAGACTCTCTTCATACTAAAGTTCATGGTGATGGCCGTCCTTTACTCTATATACTTGAAACTACAAAGAAAGCATGAAGAATAGAGCAAGATATGTACTATGCCAATTTTTAATTCACCTAAATAAAAAATAATGTGACACAGTTTTGGGATGGCAAGCTCATCATGGGATCGACTGATAAAATTGGTCAAATTTAACTTTGATGAATTAAATTGTGAAATAGTTCATGGATTGTGGTCTTCTTTTATTAACATTGATTAGTACCACCTAATATCTCTTGAAAGCTTTCAATTTACTACAGAGAAAATTCTTTGGCAGGGGGAAAAATAGATAATGGAAGTTTGAGGAATTAATTTCCTTTAAGATGTATACAAAATAGATCTCCAGCCTAAATGTTTGTATGAGTTACAATAATAACTTAAATCTTAAATCAGGGGTGTGCTACCTGTCAGCTGTGATCTACCAGGATTTTAAGGCATACACCTCAATGTGCCAAGTAAATAACTTATCCTTTCCCTTACCTACCAATCAAGTTTATGGAGGTTTTTTTCCGTGTCTTGCCTTCTCTGCCTATTACATGTAATGAAATAGTTATTGTAGTTGATTTTAGCATAGCAAAATGAAAATATTTATCTGCTTTCAAAATGATGTCATCTGCAAAATAATATATTTACCGAAAGGATTTTCTCTGTGTGAAATAAACATCTACTTTCTTTGAACTCCACTGCAAAAAAAAACATTTGTTTTTAACTCTAATTTTCTTATTATTGATTTATATATTTTGATACATTGTCTCTATCAATATTTCATTTTGCTCTAAACATATTCCAGCGTTTCAATTTTCTTCTGTGCATGAGTATATTGTAAGGATTCTCACATAAAAATCTAGCTTTCTTGCTTAATAGGTTGGGCAGCTCCTGATTCTATTATGTACAACTACTAAAAATACTTTTCAGCTGAAATATCCTTTCCAAATTACTTCTATTGCACTTGCACATCAAGGTGTATCACTAATCATGCTAAAATGTTTCCTTCCCATATCTTTTGTGAAAGAATTTTAAATTGATGAAATTATCAGCATGTGATATACTATAGGAGACTTATATAAGGGGCAGTGTAAATATTATTCATATGTAAAATCGATTGCGGCAGGCTTGACGTTATGGAAATCCATATGAAAAGGATGGTATGAATAAAATTACAGTTATTCTTTTCCACAGAATAGAGAAACTTTGCTGCATGTCATTTGAAGCTCCATTAAAAAAAAACATGATGTTGCTACAGCCAATTTTGCAATGAATACTATCAATACAATCAGTATTATAATATCAAGGTGGTAAAAATTATGCAATGGAAAATAAAAGTTATTTACCATTATATGTTATTTATATGTATGAAGCTTCCATTGTGTGATCCATAGGTAAGCCTGTGGAAAACTACTGATGTAATAATGCACTTTTAGCTGTTACATGTATGTATTCAGAACTTTTCATTCAGTGTTTTTCTTTATTAATCTGGATGGATTTGAGGTCGTTGGTCAGGGACTAAGTTATAGTTAAACATGCAGGATGGTAAAATTAACATAAATTCATTTGTCAAAGCCTTAACTTTGTAGAACTCCATAAGAGGAAGCATGGTGATATGACTATGTCAGGTTTCACAGGAATATTTTAATTGCAATCAGTTTCAAATGACCATATTCATCAACAGGCAATATTCAAGCACATGCAAACCCTCTTATACATAGAGGGAAAAACAGTCAAGCATCAAATAGCCAATAACCAAATAGGAGAGAGAAGAGAAAGAAAAATCGGTTGTTGGGTGTAGGGTTAGTGGGTGGGGGAGAGAGAGGCAGCAGGTTGACAATCAACAATAGGGGGAGTGGTTGGGGAAGAAGTGATTATTAGTGAGTTAATTGTATTCTTTTTATTGTTGTATTCTCTCCATAAGCTCAAGATGGTCTTACTTTTTGTTGGCAGTGTAACAGGGTGGGCGAGAAATTTGAGTGATGTTGGTTTTCAAGTAAATGTTTAGGGAAAAGTGATATGTGTGGTTTGTTGTTGTATGAGCATGAGTGTTCTTTGATTCTTGCATGTAAATTACGAGTCGTTTGGCCCTGCAGTCATCACATTGCAATTTGTAAGTTCCAGATTTAAGATTAATATTAAAAAAGTTTTTGTAATTAAGTTTTCTCTATGTTATGTATTGTGTAGAAGCAGGTTTTAAGTTGTATGTGGTGAGGATATTACCTAGTTTGTAACTTATAAGTCAAGCCAGTTGTTAGAAACCAGTCGCAATTAAAATATTCCTGTGGAACTTTGCATAGTAATTTCACCATGCTTCCTATAATTAACATATTCTAGTGTTACATAGTGAAGTTCTCCATGATTACACTGTAAAGAAAACCACTTGGTTAGTTCCACAATAAACATTTAATTCTTATGCATGACTAGTTGCATTATATTATGACATCATTAGGTATTGAAAGAGAGAGCTCTTTTGGCACCTGATGATGTAAGAAAAAAATATTTTTTGAGGAACTCAACTAGTGATTTTCTTTATAGTGTTGTCAGGCAGGATGAATATTGATGTTCAGTCAGTAAAATAATTTTCCATGAATCAAACATCTTATGTTCTAAAATTTTGTTTAAATATTGTAACCTAAGTACCAAAGGTGGTAGGCTCTCCTAAAAAATTCATGATATTCATGTATCAAAAACTTTTCTTTTGCTGTTACATCCATTACACCAAGGTTAATCCCAAATAAACCTTTTTCATTTCTTTTCAATTTACAGGCACTCCAATACTTCCCCCTAGATTAGACTTTTTTAATCTTGCATCTGTACCAGATGGTCAAGATGAAGAGCAGGTGCAGCAGGTACCAGAAACAAACAAGGATTCAATGCGCAATAAGACTGTCCCTTTGCATAATAATAGCAAGCTCACAAGTGTTTCAGTGCCCTCACCGAAGAGTAGTCCAAAGTTACCTGTGAAGGTTACAGAAAAAAAGACTGATCCCTGTGATGTGTCTGTAAGTTTGTTCATTCCTGTGTCAGTGTTTGTGGTTGTGTTTGCCAAGAAGTTGTTTCCATTTTATAACTGTATCTTGATGCTTTTAGTCTAGTGGTATAGGCAGAAAAAGTGAGAAAACTGAATCTAAAGAGTCTGGAATTAGAAATGGGAATGCTGTGAACAAAAGATCAACCACTGCCGTCCAAGCTCTGAAGAAAAAGTATCAGGAACAACGTTTGGCAAAGCAAAGAGGCAATGCAATTAGCAAACTTGTTCAGATTGGTAAGTTCATTTTTATTAAAAACATTACAAAATGAAATGTGTTTGCATTTTTAAAAGTCAGGTAAATTGGTTGATTATTTTTACATTCTGTTGAAAATTTTCAATTTAAATTGATTTTTAAGAATTCATGGTTGAAAATTTTATTATATTATACATATATTATATATAATTCTTTTAGTGAAAGAGAAGAGTATGATGCGCACAAGATCTTCAACTTCAACAGATTCCATCCATTTAACTGGCAGAAGTCAGCCTATTGTTAAATTGGAGAAGTTATCAAAAAGTAAATTACTTAAAAAGGCTTCAGATAAGTCTGTTGTTTCTCCAAAGAAAGATCAATCTGCAAAGAAAGAAGAAACAAGCCCTAGGAATTCAATTCAGAGGTAAGATTACTGTACCATTCTCATCAAATATAGTAAGTTTTTTGTTAAGCTGACTTCGTGCAAGATTTTATATTTATTGGCATTTATAGCTCTGATATTACCAACCTTTAGCTATTGATGTGCTTTAGTGAATATAATAAAACAAAATAGTAAACTCCTTCATCCAGAGTGACAGAACATAATTTAGATTTATTATGAAGCCTATAATATTAAAATTCATAACTTATTCATACTATTAAATTTTATAAGTATCAATAATGTTAGAAGTTAAAGTTTAAAATGTTAGCAGAATGCTTAAAAGATAGTTTAATCAAAGTCATTTAAAATTAAGCAACACGAGATTCAAAGTAAAACACTTCATTTTACCTTTAATTTTTGCTTGAAATCTGTTTTAAAGCTGAATTTTCAGTACAAATGTTGTGTTTTTGATGCTGATAATCAACTGAGGACCATACTTTCAGAAATTCAGAACAGTACCAGCATTAGGCATAATATAATGCAAATGCCTTTACATTCAAATTTTTTTTTTTAATTGATACAAAAACATCAAGGGAAGCAATTAATAGAACTTCATTGATCTATGTGTATTAATTATTCCTTCCTTTAATTCAGTCATAACTATGAAGAACAGCTATGGCTATGTACATATACTCCAAAAGTAATTCATTTAGGAAATCTATAAAAATTATTTATCCAAATTCCAAGCATTAATATATCCATAGTGTTAGTTAGGTCTAGTGCTAGTGCTGCCTCCTAGGTAGCAGGGATTTTAAACCTGGTTACTGATTCTAAAAGTCAACGAAACATTTTTCTTTCCCAATATTGATGTATACCTTCATTTATTGATTGTAGAAATATAAAATAAAACTGTCCAACATGGGCAAAGAGAGTGATTAAGTAACACTTGCATATGGTCGTAAGTTTTTCTCTGTGTCTAACTCTGTGTAAACCTCTAATTTAATTTTGCAAATTAAATGAAGTCTGTAAATGGCAAAAAGAACTTCCATGCATTTCTAATCGAAGTATTTTGTAGTCATGTATGTATAGTCAAATCCAGAATTCTTTTGTAAAAGTATGGATGAATTTTAGTCAAATAGGCCCTCTTATGAATTATATAATTTCATATGTTTATATTATTATTAGGAAGTGCTGTAAAAATTTTTTGAATATATATCTCAAGTATTCCTTATGGGGTAGCAGGCGCCAGATGAATAAATATATAAATGACCGAGATTATCATTGTTAATAAGCTGCCAATCACATGCATGTTGAATTTACTATAGTATGTGTCTGCTTCAAATTGTAGCATTTGCTATTCTATTATAGGGTTACCAGAAGTATTGTGGTGTTGAAGGAAGTCCATACAAAAATATCTGACAATAGTGATGCAAATGGCTCTAACGTAACTGATAGAGCAAGCTCGGGTCAAACAAAAAGGAGTTCTCTCAGGAGTCATGGCAGCCATATTTTGCTGGAAGAAGCCCCCCTTTCAAAGAGAAAAAATGGTAATCGTCTTTCATCTAGTGAAAAACAGAATACTAAGCCCACAAAAGATATAAATAAATCCATAACAGATGCTCCTTTAGCAAAAAAGACAAAGTCAAAGTCTCCAACCAAAGGTGAGTATTGGTAATTTAGAGATTGTTTCTCAGAATACTAATCATGATTATTTCTCCTAATAGTTACTTTGAGTATTTGAGACTCTACTTGATGATATTTATATCACTCCTGATCTAAAAGAAATTATATGATAGCATCACATCTCAACCTCATCCATATTAGTTAGAAATTCATCTGACTTCAATCAGTATGTGATTTTATAACATAATTCTTTAATTTTAGGATCAGGAAAAGAGTTTGCTAGCTCTCTCTCTGACTTTTCATCAGATGATGATCAACCTCTGGTAAAGAAAGCTAGCAAAATGTCTATCCAGAATGTAAGGAGAACAAAGTTGGTCAAAAAAGCATTGAAAAGGATAAATATGAAAAATAGAAAACCATCAAGAATGATGACCCGCTCTCAGCAACACCGCCCTGTAACATCTTTACATCGGTATGCTCATGATTTTAATTATCTTTTCTTAAAATGATGCTTTTGTTGAAGTAACAATTTATATATTTAATACTTGTCAATATGTAGTATCTTCTCCCAAAAATTTGTGATTTATTGCAAGTTTTGTGTTACCTTAACAATGGAACCTTACAGTAAAACCCATTTTAAACATTTCCACCTAATATGAGCTTTTTTACCAGTCCCAGTACCTTTCATATGAAACACAAGGTAAAAATGGCTCTTAAGATACTGCTACTTATTTACTGACCATAGTATCACTTCAACCTGGTCTTTTGGAATGACTAATGCTGCAAGAGGCAAATTTAGATATCCCAAAGTAATCCATCCTCTTTATAACTTACAGAGCTGATTCCAGCTCTGATAGTGAGAGATATACCCTGTCAGTTTCATCTTAGGGCAGGAAATCAATTAAAAAGTTTCTTGGCAGCGTTTTTTTTTAAGGCTAGCTCTTGTTGTAAGAATGTCAGATAATCTTTAGTGCTGGGTGGTCTTGAGACTAGCTTTGGAGAGACCAGTCTCATTAACATCATCTCATCACTGCCGTTAAACAAATTGTTGGTCATCCCTAAATGCCTATCTGGTAAAAAATTGCTTGATTTTGGGGTGAAACATGACTATATTAAGTGACAAAATAATGTAGAGTCTTTTTCTGAAAACTGACCCCTCTTCAAAACTTTTACAAGAAGGCATCACATCTTACTCAGCTATAGTTTGCTGACTCTCTAGATATCCCATCTTTATTGGAGCCAGTTAAAGCAAACTAAAGAAGATTTCTTTGTGTTTTATGGTGTAAAGTATTCATTTAAAAATTTTAAAGAGCTAAAACAGCTCTTCCATGTTGTTTTCCAATGTTGTAGAAATAAAAGTTGTCAAATCCCAGTGAAATTGCTTTCCCCCTTATAATGAGGTTTTCAGTCGGTCAAGAGCATCTTGAGCAGGTTTTTAGTGTATCTTGAAACTATTGAGAAATTTGAAGAAACATAGCTGTGAATGACAAACTCTTTTAAACATTTCTTTAAAAAATATTTACTGTAAATCTGATCATCTTCCAAACAACAATTTCTAAGATTAAAACTGGTATTTTCTTCTGTACATTGTAGGATTCCTCATCGCCCAACTCGGAAAACTAAAGAAGCTGCTACAGTTTTCATGGAGCTAATAGGAAAGAAGTGGACTTCTCCAGAGGAAGATAACCCAGAGGATGAATTAGTTGCTTTAGTCAATTTTCCTGATGTGAGGAAGATGAATAAACAAGGTATATATTACACTTTATATGCATATGTTAATTGTGGTGAAGGAATCATTTCATATGTGATTTTAATCTCACTATTTGTATGCAGGAAAGGGTGATAGTGAAAACAAGGTGAAGCATACAAATGAAACCTCCAAAAAGGAGGCATCTTTGAAAGAGAAAAGCAAGTCTTTTGTGAAGGCAGATGTAAGTGGAAAGAAAATTTCAGACACAAAGGAGAAAGGAAGAGAGGTGCCTAGAGGTGATAAGGATAAAAAGAATTCTAATGATAAGGAAGACATCAAAAAAACTCTTTCTGCTAAACAAAGTAAGCCAGTGATGATACAAAAAGAGAAGATTTTGAGAGAAAAGATGCGTAAAAAGGCTGGGAAAGTCTTATGCAACAAAACAGCTCACTCAAAATGTATATCTGCTAAAGTCATTAGGAATAAAGTAGGAGTCTTAAAGGGGAAGATCACTACTCACCAGGTGCAAACAAGGAACAGAGCCTTGAGAAGTGATCCATCTAATGAAGTAATGAATAAACACATAATAGAAGAGAGGGAAGTTGTTGTTGTGGAATCTGACAATAAGATTACCTCAACTTATCGCCTGACTCGCCAGAGTTTGAAAGGATTCGAAGAACCTCCTGCACTTCCTCCAAAACCTGTATCCGAGAATAAAGTTGAACCTAAAACCAAATCAAGTGAAAGCAGTGGATCACCAGGTAGAGCCTCTCGTACACCACGTAAATCTGCTTCAAAGAGTACATCATTTCATCCCCGAAGTAGTTCCAGTCAGTCTGATGAGAAGTTTAGTGATTCAGATGAGGAGCCATTAGGCCGAAAGGTCATTAAGAATCTCAGGCAATCAGTTGGTGCAAGTAAATCAACCCCCGAGAAAAAAGATGGGAAAGTAGAGCAGGATGAAAAAGCCAAGGAAACAGGAAAAAGGTTAGAAGAAAAGGGAAAAGATGTAACAAAGAAGGGAGACGAAAAATTGAAAGACAATTTGAAAAAGACTGATGATAAACTCAAGGAATCAGTTAAGAAAGGTGATGAAAAGCTAAAGGAAAGCACAAAGAAAGCAAGTGAGAAATCTAAAGAAATTAATAAAAAAGCAGAAGAAAAATCTAAGGAAAATATGAGTAAAACTGAAGAGAAATCGAAAGACACTGCTAAGAAAGTGGATGAAAAATTGAAAGACAACATTAGTAAAACTGAAGATAAACCAAAAGAAAGTGTAAAAAAAGGAGATGAGAAAAGTAAAGATAACCTGAAAAAAGGGTGTGATAAGTCTAAAGATAACATTAAAAAGATAGATGATAAACCAAAAGAAGCAAATAAGAAAGTAGCTGATAAATTCAGAAAAGGTGATGAGAAATTAAAAGATAGCATGAAAAAAGTGGATGATAATGTAAAAGAAATACATAAAAAGTTAGAAGAGAAATCAAAGAAGTTAGAGGAAAAATTAAAGGAATTAGATAAAAAGGTGGATGACAAACTAAGGGAATCAACTAAAAAGTCTGATGAAAAGCTGAAAGAGGTAAGCCGGAAGACTGATAACAAATCTAAAGACTCTGCCAAAAAGAGTGATGACAAGACAAAAGAAGTGAGCAGGAGATCAAGTGTTACATCAAAGACTGTAGAAGAAGAAATCGAGGCTGCAGTGAGTGAGAGATCAACCAGGGCTAGAAGTTCAAAAATATCTGCTGCACTTTCAGATATTAGTAAATCTCTGAAATCTCCTGCTGTAGACAACAGTGGAGAAAAAATTGTGAAGGCAAATAATGTTGAAGCACTCAAAGAAAATGACAGCCCTCATAATCTTTTACAGAAAAGACTTTCTCCCTCTTCTCCTAATTCACCTAATGATGAGATCACTAAGAGAGTTACTAGGAATGACAAACCTAAGGTAAGTGAGTTGGTGACCAAGACAGAGGAAGTTAAAACAGCAAAAAAGAAGCTAGGAATTGATAGTATTACAGAAAATTTAAAGAAAACTGCTGCTTCAAATAGAAGTAAAGCTAAAGATTCAACCAAAGAAGATTCTGAGAGTATTTCAACAAAATGTGAGGGTAAAAGACCTCTTGACATGACCATTACCGATGGAAATCACGCTAATGAAATAGGACTGAGTGATTCAAAAAAACTTAAGATGAGTTTAGAGAATTCTAAATCTAACTCTCCGGCTACTAGCAAATTAAGGGAAGAATGTTCTCTTTCTAATTTTAATGAGAAAGAAAAATTCCTATCTATGGGTAGTAAAGTTGATGAAGCACTTAAATCAATGAAGAAAGATGCTGTCTGTCCTTTAATCTCTGACACAGAGATACCTATTGAGCTTTTAAAAATGGATCCTAGTCTCAAGAAAAAGTCCTTCACTAGCTCTAGTTTATCCAAAAAGGAGCAGTTAAAGCAACCTTTCATCAAGAAAACGGTGTCATCAGAGCTAGCTGCTAGGCACCGTGAACCTCTAGAAGTTAGATGTGATAAAATGCGTGAGAAGAGCATACTACTGAGTATAGAGACCCAAGCTCATGGTGGTCTGATTTTGAAGCAGGCAGTCTTACCTTGTGAAAATGGAGAGATAGAATTTTCAAAACTCAAGGATTGTGAGACCTTAAGTCAGCCATCAACATCATTAGGTAATTTATCAAGAAAATTTGAAACCCCCCCATCCAATTCAAGTACCCCATTGGTTTTGCCAAATGTTTCCTCATCTGCAAGATGCAGCTGTACATGTAAGTCATGGGTTTCAAATTCAGCCAATGTGTCATCTTGTCCTCTTCATGGTGAAATCACAAATGCTGATCAAGTTAGTGTAAATAAAGACCAAAAACTCAAGGATGTGGAATCTCCATCTAAGGATTCAAGAAAAAGTGTGGATGATACTGTGAATGCTGAGAGTTTACATAACACTTCAGCATTTGGGACTGATGTTGATTCTTTCAATGACATTGAATGTGGAGATAGTGAAGTAAGAAGAAAGGTCAGTAAAACAGTGGAAGAAATAGAGAAATGGTTACTTGTGAGTGATATTATGAATTCTGGAAAACTTTCAGAGGAAAGGGACAAACCTGAAGAAAGTGACTTACAAGCTAACAGAATAGAATTTGACAATTTACGTGCAGCAATGTTGGAAAGCAGAAATCCAGGTATTGCTCAGCCAGATGAGGTAAAAGATAAGAAATTACCACATAGTAGACTGGTGAACAAAACTTTGGAGAGTGTTGAGAAGGGAATTGGGATTCCCTTGGATACATTCTACAACAAGGTCTCTCAAAAATCTAAGGTTTCAGACTTCATGTCATTTCAATCACAGAGAGTCAAAGAAGAGGATATTGGTGTACTACCATCAACTTCTAGGCAAGGCCAGTTGTCTGAAATTCACCCTCCTAAAGCAGGTAAAACTAGTGTTATGAAAGGCAAGATTGATGGCTCAAAAACTCTTGATATTTCCAATACTGAAGAGAAGGTTTGTAAGCTTGAACTTGAACTAAAAGTTGAATCAAAAGAAGTAACTTCTCATGTATCTTTAACATCTAAAGGAAAATCCGAAACTAAGAAAATTTCTCCAAAAGAAAAAAATACTGGAAATGTTGGCTCAGGAAAAAAATCTAGCAACCTAAAAAGTGTGAGACAAAAGGCTGAAGGAAAAACAAAAGTAATCAAGGAAGATAAATCCTCTGTGCTGCTAAAATCTGCCAAATCCTCTCCTTTAGTCAAATCCCCTCAGATGAAACATTCACAGGGCCAGCAGATTCAGACCTCCAGTGTTGCATCAAATACAGATGTTACAAATTTAGTGGAGAGCTCATCCTTGCTGAAAAGCGATGTACCTAAAAGTCAGCGTTCTCCTAATATATTGACTTCAACTCCAGAGAAAAAGCCAATATTCCTTAAAGGTGGTAACAATTTCACTGTTAGAAAGCCTAAGGAACGTGTGGTTCGTCGAACTCCAAGTGTGGGTGCTTTCTCACCAGAAAATGAGAGCAGCGTATATGCATTTGAAACAGAAGATAGAGAAGCTCCCCCTCCCTGCACACCCTTTCGTAGAAAGACAAAGGATGGTAGCACCAATACCTCCCCTGGTAAGCAACACCATCGGCATTCATCATCATCCTCCTCTGAGAGCTCATCTATTATTTGCAGCGAAATTGGCTCTCCCAGCAGGAAATCAGCATCATCAGAAATTGTACACTCATCTAAATCTGTAACTCCAGAGAACTCATTCTGTGGAGGGTTGGATATAAACTTGGATTCGGCTAAAAATCTAACATGCACCACATCAATTGCTATTCAGGTCAACCTGGATGAGTCTTCTACACAAACTCCAAAATCTCCTCCAATTTCTGTTCCCATCTACATCCCTAGCTCCTCCCGGGAGATTGGCTTGTCTACTTCTTCATCTTCACCGCTGGTTTTGGTTCCAGAAACCAGAAGCACAGAGTGCTCTACACAAACAGATGTTGGTGAGGCAAATGAAAAGATTGATTCTGAATCAATTGAAGCACCTGTTACACAAAAGCAACCTCATACCTCAGAAGGCCATCTGTTTTATATCCCATTACGTCCGACTCCAATGGTAAATCAAACTCCTGGTATTGGTCCATCATCTGCCTCATTGGCTGCAAATCAGCTCATTCGAGGAGTAGCTGTGAAGTTGGGCACAGAAGGTCCTACTGGTCCAAATCAACGAGTTATCATGCATGCTGAACTAGTCACCGAACCTCCCCAGTTTGGTCCCACAATACAGTGCCAAACTGGGTCACTCTCAGCTGCATCTGCCACATTTTCTGCTGATCTTCAAGACGTTAAAGGGACTCCTTTTGTAGCAGCAACTAACAGGTATTTACAGTTCCAGTTGCATTATCTGCATGAACTTAATTGTTTTTTACTAGTTCCTCTAATGTCTCTTATTCTTGCACCTCTCAGGGCCTCAATCCAGCATATACACTCTACGGTTGTGAATTTGCCTGCTGATCCAAATCACTTGTGCCATCCTTCAATACTTCCTATCTCTGTTGTTGGAACTACTGCACAACCTTTGTTAACTCAGACACAGTCAATAGTATCTCGTCCATCTATTCCTCCTCCAGTGGGCACAGTGCAACCTACTACAAGACCACGCCCACTCTCTCTTGGGGAAGCTAGATCTTCTTCTTCATGTGTTTCTTCCACTCAGACTGAGACTGTGAAGGTGGATTCAAATAAATCTCCTCAAACCACAGTAACTGAGCCACCAAAAATAGTGAAACCTCCACCAAAATCAAAAGAGAATCTTGCAGGTTCTGACCATGCTTCACCGGGGCCTTCAGGATCCAAAGCTACACCTGGATCTGGCAAAAGGTTAGAAAAATCTCTAATTTAATTCTCTAAGACCAGTGTTTTCTTAATTAAGCTATCAGGATCAGTAACTTAATGTAGAAATCAATCAACAGGAAGAATAAAATCGTATTATGCAACTTATCCAGATGCTTAGGAACCCTAAAATATTTGCTTTAATAATAATGGAATTACTGAATCCTTTTCAATGAGTTTTTTTACAACTCTAACTCTTCAGGTCACAGCCAAAATCAAAAGGAAGAGGATCCTCAGGCCCATCAAATGATTCTGAGAGTTCATTATCGTCTAATAAGGCATCATCCTCATCAGTATCCCTGACTAATCATCCAAATCCCATGTCAGCATTCCCTGGCAAAGGGAATCCTCCACGTATGGTCGAAGCTCCTACATTTCATCCAACAGAAAAGGAGTTTCAAGATCCCCTTGAATTCATTGAACGCATCAGGCCTGTTGCAGAGAAATTTGGACTTTGTCGAGTTGTTCCCCCCCCTAATTTCAAGGTAAGTCAAAATGGTTTGTATGAATTAAATCAAGATTAAATAGAATACATGTAAGGACAAACTTCATATATGTCCAAGTCAATTAGTGGCTATTTTTGGTATGTTTCTTTTTTTAGTTATGGCCCTGTAGGTAGATCCTATCAGTTTGTATTCACAACTTATCGACTCTCTTTACTCATTATCTTCGTGGAAAGCCTCCCCATTTTCCATTCATATAAAAAGTAAATTTAAGTAATTTATTTCTTTTCATTTGTGGAAAAATCTGTTGAAGTTCTCTTTAATTTATTTGCAGCCTGATTGCCAAGTCAGTGATGATATGAGATTTACTGCCTATAACCAATATGTACACAAAATGTTTCATCGTTGGGGACCAAATGTGAAGGAGATGATGGTTATCAAAAAGTATCTCAAAACCCAGAGCATTTCTTTAACTCATCCACCATGGGTAAGACATTGTAAATATTCTATGTGCATTCAGTTTTAATTTAAAGTTGTTTAACTTCAATTTCTCAAAGCATTATCAGTAAATAGCAATGGCATTTTCTTATCCACAAGATTCACTGTCTTAGAAAAGAAAAGTAGTGAAATTATTTTATTTTTATCAGATTGGGGGAATGGAAGTTGATTTGCCAAGGTTATATCAAACTGTGCAAAGTTTTGGTGGACTCAAAGAGGTTATTGAAAAGAAAAAATGGCAAAGAGTGGCGGATGGCATGAGAATTCCAAAGTCAGCTCAAGATAGGGTGACTAAATTGGATGATATCTATTGCAAATACCTACTACCATATGATACTCTATCTCCAGGTAAGTAATTCTCAGCAGCAATGATAATGGATTCCATTTCATACCATTTTCCTTTAACTTTAACTTATTACAGATGAGAGGCAGAAATTATTTGATGATATTGAAAAAGAATGGGGTGATAGAGAGAATCAACCTCTCAATCTTGAAGGACAAGGAAATGATGATGACTCAGAAGGGGATGGTCCTGATGAATTTGATGAATGCATAGTGAAGGTAAATTTCTGAAAGATATATTTTAAAGTGAATTTTATAAAATATCTCATTATTTTCGTAGTTTTGTTGGATTAAGTGAGATAAATATTTTTCTCATTGAATTTATCTCACCTTTTCTTAGGGGCGTAGTATGGCACTGAATGCATTTTATCGAATTGCTCGGAACACAATGGCAACATGGTTTAGGCAGCCAGAACCTAGTGCTGGTGAAGTAGAAACTGAATACTGGAGGCATGTGACTACTCGTACAAACCATGTGTGTGTTCATTCAGGAAGCATTGATTCAAGTGTTTGGGGCTATGGATTTCCTTGCACGAAAGGAAGTCCTTTAGCCAAACATCCTTGGAATCTCAAAATATTCACAAATAATAGTGGGTCTATACTTCGAAGTATGGGACCTGTAATGGGTAAGTGACTATTTCATATGCTATTTTCTTCAGGATTATCAGTAAGATCCTAAAATATAAAGCTATTCATAAATTTCAACCATTATCAACAATTAAAATTTGTTTAAAGTTACATTTCAGTGTTTAAATTGTCTGAATATGATAACATCTTCCTCTTCTTTGCAACTTATACAGAAAATTATTTTAATTATTACGATAGTTATTTAGTTTACAATTTCTAATCTTTTGATGGTAGTGAATATTCAAGTTAGTCACCTTATCTGAGAGGAAAATGTTTAGTTGATGTTGAAAACAAACTAGAATTTGCTGTACCTTCTCCATGTGATGTTTTTGGAGTCGGTTCCATTACTAGGCCTAAGTAAGTTTCCAAATGTGAACCAAACAGGAAGCATAATATGTATAAATGGTTAGCTTGCTTGCATTGTAATAGAAGTTAAAAAATCTTCATTTTTTACTATTTTAATGTTTTATGTCATCATGAAGCTACATTTTCTCAGGTGTTGTTGATGGATTTGCTGTAAAAGAAACATTTCAAGTAGATGTAGTAGTAATTATCTCAATGTATTTATTTTTCTAGTATAATATATTTTCAATCATATTTATAGTAATCCAAAGGACAAATAGTATAATTAGCAAATTTTTTGCTTAGAAGGATGCTCTTTTAAGTGATCCTAAAATTACCAAAAAGCATTTGATGTGCTAGTTTAGTAAGTAGTAGCAGCTTATTAATTCCATACAAAATGATAATATTACATAATTCAAAATATTGTTTAATTCAAAGTCATGAAGAATTGTTGTAGTAGTATTGTTAAAAGTGCTTTGACAGCTAAGGTCATTTTGCATGTAGGCTCCCACTAGGAATCTAACCAGGACTGCTTTAACTCAAGTCAAACGTTTGTCTATCCAGGAGCCCATGAATAACCTATGTTGTACACCACAGGAATTTTTGTTCTTCAGTCAAGCTCCACTGAAGTTCTCATATCTCTGTATGCTTAACACAAAAGGTTAGTTCCAAAAGTACCTGAACTAACAAAAAAGAAGAAAATATTTGGGGAAATGTATCTTTATTTTTCAACATAGTCTCCTTTTAGCTCAATACACTTTTCCCAATAAATTTCCCCTCAATACACTTTTCCAAGCAAAAACCCCAATAGCATTAAATTCCTTGAAATAGCTACTAACTGCAGATTCCACCTCTTCATTGTTGACACATCTTTTATCACCGGCCATTTTTTCAAGTTTGGAAAGAGAAAATAACCCGTGGGGGCTAAATCTAGCAAAAAGTGTGTGTGAGGAAGCAATTCGAACTTCAACTCATTAATTTTGTCCATTGTGATATAGATGTGTAAACTGGTGCATTGTCTTAATGAAACAACGTTCTCTTTTTTGTCAGCTGAAGCTATTTTTTCTTGATTTCATCTCTCAAATGCTGTAATAAGTTTTTATAATACTTGCTGTTGATTGTTTTTCCTTTCCGATAATCAATAAAAATTATCCCACTCGCATCCCTAAAAAACTGATGCTATAACCTTGCCAGCCGATAGAAGTGTCTTAGTCTTCTTTAGAGTCAACTCTCCCCCTTGCAGTCCATTGTTTTGACTGTTCCTTTATCTCAGGTGTAAAGCAATGGACCCATATTTCATCCATGGTTATGAATTGACCCAAAAACTCAGCTTTATTGCTGTGAAACATCATCAAACACTCAATTGAAACATCCTCAGGATGCTGTTTTGTTTCATTGTAAGCAAATGTACCACCTATCTTGCGCACAGCTTTCTTATGTGCAAATTTTCAGTCAATGTGCGATGCACAGCACTTTTTGAAATGTCTACAATGTCTGCTAGCTCATGCACTTTCAGTCAACGGTCATCCAATACTGTTTTGTGAATTTTCTTCACCATTTCTGCCGTGGTCACCTCATTTGGTCAACCACTGCAATGTTTGTCTTGGCAGCTCATACGGCCTTGTTCAAAATTTACCACCCAATATTTTATTGTTGTAAATGATGGAGCGGACTCCTCCAGAGTAGGATCTAGTTTGGCTTTGATATTGGTTGGACTGAGACCTTTCAAATGAAAGTATTGTATCACATAATGATAACCAATATTTTCCATGTTTACAAATTCACTGAGAGCATTCACTATTGATAGCTGTCAAAGAAATCTAAACAATCTAGTGTCCTTAAACTTTTTAAGGTTGGTACTTTCAACCATAGCGATTTTTTTCAAACAACAATCCCCATCTATTTGTCAGATCAGGTACTTCTGGGACAACCCTCATACATTTGCAAATAATTAATTTACATAATATTTTCAGCTTTTGTTTTTGATTTTATTAGTTTAGATTATAATTAAAATGCATGAATGACATTTTTTGGAACATGGAGTTATTAATGATTTTCTTCATTATAAAAATGTATTTTAAGGGTCAATAAGGATTGCTTAATTTAATAAGGATTAAATTTGAACACCTTGCAGGTAATACATTACTTTTTCATCTTCAAAACTGTTCATCAAATCAATGTCAAAATATTCTATTGCAGCTCTTTCAAAATGTCCTTTGTGATAAATGAACTGTAAGACATTGCAAAATATTTTAGCTGGTAACTTTTAAAACACTTCTTCTTTTATATACTTTCTTTTGGAGTAAAAATATCATAGTGATCATAGGTTCACTTCTGAATGGTATGTTTGGAGATTAATTTCTTTTGTTGTTTGTTTAATTCAATTCCAGGTGCTTTTAGTGTACATTTTGAAATAGTGAGATTTTATTGCATCATAAAAACTAATAAAGAGAAATTATACTTTATATTGTTAAAGAAATTATTGTTGACCATTGAATGGAATTTCAGTTGTACTTAATCAAGGGTAAAGAAAATAGAGGAAATATTACTTTTCATAACTGAAGAAACTACACCTTTAATTAACAACCCTCAGGGAATTCAGATAACTAATGTAATGGATTGTAATTTTCTGGAATACCTATTCTAATGTAGATTCAGATGAACATGTTTGTGTTACTTTCTTACATACAAGGTGTAACAGTACCTACCCTTCATGTTGGAATGCTGTTTACCACATGTTGCTGGTACAGAGATCCTCATGGACTACCTTGGGTTGAGTACCTTCACACAGGTGCCAGCAAAATTTGGTGAGAATCACAACCATCCACGTTTTCTTTCAGTGTTAATATTTTACTCAAAGTATTTAGTTTCTTTAATTTCAATGTCTGTGTTGGTATTTCTCTCATACTATATGCCCCTCAAGTGTATCAGGACCTGTTTTGAGTTGTTATATCTAGTTCTTTTTATTTCTCTTAGTTTTATTAAAATGTTTATGAGAAGGTAGTTGTTTAAGATTTCACTTCATGTTGATTTTTTTTTGCTCTTGATTTCATAAGTATAAAAATACTCTGTATTATTATTAATTTTAATTACACAGGTATTAATAACTTAGTCAATCTGCTGTTAGAATATTTTCCATGATAAAATTTCATTATATTTCATTCCTTTTAGTTTCAATTAAATACAATTATTGTATTTTCTGGTAAATAACACACACCTACTAGATAACACTCATTTTAAAAATCTCTCCACTGTGATAATGTATAGATAACACACATTTCAAAAATTTCTTCTGTGATAAATGCATTGATAATGCGCATTTCAAAATTGTTATTATGTTGAAGAGATTGTTTTTCCACTAGTGTAATATTTATGATAATTACTCTTATATTTTGAATGGAATTATTTGATTACCTTAATATTTACAATATGTTGGTTGAAATAAAATTGTCCTAGTACATGAGTATATACTCTGTGACTTCTGCAATATATGATGTGTGTTGTTTAGTCATTTGTTTCCGAATTCAGTATTCAAGATATTCAATGAAACGAGATTTTCCATTGTATGTCACTATTATTTTTATCATTTTTCTGTATATTTTGCATAGATAACACACAGGTTATCTACCAGAAAATAAGGTAATTTTTCTCAAATATTCTAGTGGCATCTATATTATGATAGCCTATTGGTGCTTTAAAACCTTTGTTCCATTGTATCCTGTTATTGGTTTTTATGAACATATTATTTATTTTCATTTCATATATTAATAAAGGCTTTATCAGTAAAGAGTCTAATGATTAATTGAAGATGTTTATAGAGTATGCAGTAGCATGTTGATATTTCACTTTCATTTAAACAAATGTTCTTCCAATGGCCTTTCATTTTTCATCAATCCTTTTCAGGTATGGAATACCTGATAGTCAAAGTGCTGCCTTTCGGACTGCAATGACCAAATTAGTCCCTCGGTACTGCAGAAACAAAACTATATGGCTCCCATCTGACACTGCTATGGTAATTTACCTTCGCAATGATTTTGGAGTTATGCAAAGCAGTAATGCTTGCTTCTTTCAATGAAATTCGTATTTTTCTTTCTCAGGTACCTCCTAATCTGTTGGTTAAAAATGGGGTATCTTTATGCCGCACAGTCCAGGAGCCTGGTCAGTTTATCCTAGTCTTTCCAAGAGCATTCACATCCAGTATTTGTGCTGGCTATCTAGTCTCCGAGAGTGTGTATTTCTCTCAGCCTGGGTGGCTTTCAACAGCTGAAGAAGTTTTCAAGGTAATAGCCTTCATTATTTTGATAGGAAGTACAATAAAATGTGCAGCATCTCTTAGTACCAAACTAATGGCAACTTGTGAGTGAAGTTAAAATATATTTCCTGATGCTCTTGTTCTTATTTTATTCCTTTTCCAAAATTAGTGGTAATGATTTATTCTACATTGCTAACAATAGCATGACCTATGAAGATATGGCTTTAGGTATTCTTGACATATTGAACAATCTGTCTCAATCTCACTCCATTTTGTAAGTGATTTCTTTTGTCCACCATCCTCACTGGATCTTGCTCATCATCCTATTTCCAGGATGATGAGCAAAATCCAGTGGTCTGAGTCCAAAATCTTTAGAGGTTTCCTTACAGTTACAACCTTAATTAATTTGCAACATATTTGATTAATACTCAATGACTTTCAGAAGGTTAGAAAAGATAAAAATTATCATGATCCTGTATTTGGAATTAACTTTCAGAAACGTACTGTTTTGTAATTAATAGTGTGATATTCAGCATTATAAATGAATATTTATAAATGAAAAATTAATTGTTTTGGATTCATAGCATCACAGTTTTGTATCTCGATAATGGTACAAGGGCTGTATATAAGTACCTGTGTTAGGCAAGAAAGCGCATCTTTTTTAACTTCTTTTAAATTTATCTCTTAATATAGTATCCTTTCAACTCAACACATTTAGTCCAGCAATATTTGCAACTTTTTCAAGCCATCCAAAAAATATGTTTTGTCGAACTCTGCAAAATAGGCCTCTGTTGTGGCAATGACTTCCTTGTTTGATGTGATTCGCTTTCCCCCAAGCCATTTTTTCATGTTTGCAAACAAAAAGAAATCGCATGGGGCCAAATCTGGAGAATAGGGTGGATGAGGTAGCAATTCGTACCATAATTCGACCAGTTTTGCTGTGGCGATTGCAGATGAATGAGCTGGTGCGTTGTCATGATGGAAGAGCACTTTTTTCTTCGCCAAATGGGGCCGTTTTTTCCTCAATTCAGCATCGAATCAGTCCAATAAATCAGCATAGTACTGTCCTGTGATTGTCCTTCCCTTCTCCAAATAGTCGGTGAAGATGATTCCTCGTGAATCCCAAAAAACTATGGTCTATGTGTGCGATGACTTTTCTGGCCAATGGAACCGTTTTCACCTTCTTTGGAGCAGGTTCGCCAGGTGAAATCCACTGTTTTGACTGTTCTTTCATTTCTGGCGTGTAGTAATGGATCCATGTTTTGTCAACAGTCACAAAACGCTGTAGAAACTCTTTCGGATTGTGCTTAAACATGTCCAAACAGTCCCCGAAGTTGTCATGCGATTCCGTTTTTGCTCCACTGTCAGCAAACGCGGCACCCATCTTGCCGATAGCTTTCTCATGCCCAATTTTTCATGAGGATACTTTGTATGTGTTCAGTTGAGATGTTTACAATGTCAGCAATCTCTCTGATCTTCACACAGCGATCTGCTAGCACAATATCATGGACTTTGTTAACCATATCCTCCGTAGTCACCTCAATTGGATGGCCTGGGTGCTCTTCATCAAAAACGGATGTTCGGCAACGCTTGAATTCATTAAACCAATATCTGATAGTAATCATCGAAGGTGCATGGTCCTTATAAACAGCGTGCAACTTCACCTTGGTTTCCTTACATGTCTTCCCATCCAAAAAAAGAAATCGAATCACTGATCAATATTGCTCTTTCTCCATGGTGGCAAGCAAACACGAACTTGACTACTTTCAACAGCTATCAAAACAAAAGGACTCGATTAATCTGTCTGAAATTTTGACACTCATATATCAAAAGATGGCGTTAAATTATGGCATACACATTTTGTGTCAGTGGTGCCATCAGTCACTAAACACGGGTACTTATCGTACAGCCCTCGTATCATCAACACCTGATGGTAACTACAATTTTTATTTATTTTTTTCTTTTTACTAGTTTTCCATTGTTTTCTTCTATACTGATAAATAATTTTAATATTTTCTAATGCAGTTTTCAATTAGTAATTTCTGAAATTTGAATCCTATAATCCCAGTTTTTGTAAATATATGTTTATAGTATGGAAAAATTCATCTTGATCATTTGGGATGATGATGGGGAGAGGATGCATGAATAATAAGAAAGTATGGGTAATCCAAACTTTCTTTTTTATTTTTATAATGTTCATAAATTACTCAACAATTTATTATTACTTATGCACGTTGTCCGTTATATTGGACTATTTCATGGACTCATTTAGACTCACTAAACCATAAATATTTTTAGCAGCTATATTCCCACTGCTCCCTAGAAAAGGTCTTCTAAAAGTCCTGCTTCTATGCATCACCATCATGGGTTATCTGCTGTGGATGGCAGGTCCTTGGAAGTCTCATCTTCACCTCCAGTTGCTCCAGTCCTCTGCTCTCCTCCTCATCAACTCATATCCCTGCCCCTCCTGTACATTGTCTTTCATCTTCACCAGACCATCCATCTTCTTCATCAGCCTTCCTCTTTTCCTGGGCCCTCTACTGTGCCTTCCAATACCTCTTTCAACAGGCTATCCATTCTCAGCACATGTTCTTCCCTCCCCTTACTGTGTCTAGTAAACTTCTATTCTCTTCCACTCCTTTCATCACTTCCTTGTTTTCCACCTGGCCTGCCCATGTAATTCCTATCATTTTCCTCCACACTCACATCTCAGATATCTCCTGTCTTCTCTGGCCTTGCTTCTATTAGGATGCAAAAATACTTGTTTTTATGTTTAAATAAAAAAAAGACCAAGGGAAGAATAAAATATTATGCATTGATAATCTGCTAATTGGTTAATCTACTCACAGATAATTGGGAGTTCATTGTATTCTTACCTTATCAAAGTTTAAAAACTACAAAATGTTTATCTTCATATGTTTTGATATTAAATCTTTCTCTTTTATTCCTCAGGACATTAAGGAGAGCTGTGAGCCTTCAATGTTTTCATTGAAGAGGTTCTTAATTCGCATTGCTACGGATCCAAAATCTCATGTAGATGTTTTGAAACAGGTAAAAATCTCTATTAATATCTTTAACACTTAATTACTGTCTCCATGGAGGTTTTTATTCATTGTCAATCTCCTTAAACCCCTGGAATTTTAGGTGCTGCCAATGATATTCCGTATACGAGAAGATGAATTGGAGAAACGCAAACAGCTAAGTCTCTTGGGCTTGAAATCCTCAGAAAGATTGCCACAGCAACCAGTGAAGAGAAATCGTAAGGGACCTCGTTCTACTCAAGATGATGATGGCGATTACGAATGTGAAATTTGTCGTGCAAATTTATATGTTTCCTTGGTAAGTTTAAGTCAACACCAGATGCTTTTTATTTTAGAAATGGTCTTGGATAGAGAATGACTAATTTTAATGGTGATGGCCTAATTAGTGGTTGAATTACATGCACTCTTGATGAGTAATGTAAAGACTGTTGCATGGATATTACATTTCACTCCATTTTAGCTCATAGTAATCAAGTTTTATTTTATTAGCCAATAGATCTCATTTATGTAGTTGTTACTTGTAGTCTAATAAATTAAAGATGATCAACATTTATGTACCTTTATGCAGGTTTTTAACTATGGATTGGCTACTAATTGATCTTAACAGTCTTCACCTGATGTTTTTACAGAATCACAATGAATGCTGTGAGCCCACATGTTGCGTAAATATTACATGGAAAATTTTAGTTTCTCATCACTGTTTTAGTTTCATACTATGAATTTTCTTGCATAAATCCAAGAGGAAGTTAGATTGTAAAAATTGGGGAATGAATATCATTCTAAAGTTGATGTAACAAGAAGCTCTGAGCCTATTCAATATTTAATGTGAACATTCCATGATTTAATTTTATTTAAATTAAAATTACTGGCTATGTAAAGGTTAATACGTTTAAAAAATCTTAGAAGAACCTCTCAGCATCCCAATTTACAAATCTGTGCAAAATCTTCTCAGAAATAAAATATGAAATTTTCAGGTTTTAATGAAGAAATAACTATTATTTCTCTTTTTTATTATGACTTCCCTAAATGTTCAGAATATTACATGTATAATTTCAGGCCTTTAATCATTCAAGTACTATGCTAGTTCATGACAGTCTCCATATCCAAATCCTTTCTTGTGTGTTCAGGTTTGATTTCTGTTATCTCTTAAATATTCATTCATTTTTCTTTATTTGTCAGTTAAGTTAATAAAATAAGGTTATACCTGTAAGTTGATGGGATCCCATCATCAGCATAACCAATGATGAGATTTCACTGACAATTGAATTGTATATTTTGTTTCATTTACAAATTTCACAATCCTCTAATTCATTAAGATATAATAAGAGATTTTATAACTTAAATCTTAGTAAAATAAAATGTAAATGAAATTAATATTTTAAAATAACTCATTTGAAAATAGTTCATGCATATTAAGTGAAGGTTCTCTTTTAATGAAATTTCAAGTTAGTAATCACATGGGAAATTTCTTTTCAAGTGGTGGTAATAGTCTTTTTAAATAATTGTTTTTTTCATGAATGAAAGTATTTACAGTAAGTGATTCTTAAACTAATTAAAATAAAATAATATCAGAAGTAGTTCAAGACTAAGAGAAGAAGAGTTAATAATTTATATATTGCATAATTTATTTTGTAGTCAGCTAAGATGCAAATTTTGGCAAACTTTTTGGTAACATTGCACGGTTTTAAAAACTTTGACATTTTAATATTAATCTTCAAAACTTTTTGCAGAATTCATAATTTAAAATTTTCTCATTTAGCTAACTATTATTCTGGAAGTTTTTCTAATATTTGCTAGTATTACATGTATGTAGTATTAGTTTTTTGTCACAGCTTTGTATTTTATTTCTTGAATGAAACTAATATAACTTTCTTTTTATTACAGACCTTTGTCCTTTGCTGCATTGCTATTGTATGCTATTTTGATAAATCAAAATTTAGGCCTAGTCCCCAATGTTCTGCTTATAGTTAAATGTAGAAAAGCAATATTTCAGGAGATTATTTTTATTGTGTATTGTTAGTATTTCTTAAATTAAACTAATACCTGTCTTGTTAGTCCTCTTCTTTCTATCTATATCCTACAACTGGTTTTTTTCTCTTCCAATTTCTGTAAGCTTTTATTAATTAACATAAAAATGTTACATTGGAAAAAGTCTAGCTACTGTCTACTAAGTATAATAAATTAATTTATCTCTAATGTTAGATATATCTAAATATGAGAAATAGGTGCTAGGATGAGTTGTTTTAAGAATTCATTCTTCCCGTGAATGATACGTGATAACAATAGGTTAAAAAAATAGTCCAAACTCTCTGTGTTTTCACCCCCTGCCACATGCCAAAAGGTGGCTTGCAGGGTATTTATGTAGATGCATCTATATAGAGAAAAGGTTGCATGGCTGTGTTTATATATTAGTTTTTAAAATCCACAAAAAGCCATATTTTGCAAATAAACCTATCATACTGACCAACTGTATTACTGTACATATACCACAATGACTCAATCCAGTGGTGGTTGTGGAAGTTCCTAGGATAAGGGGTGGATGGGTGCAGTGATCCATATGGCACAACTTTCTTTGTTAGTGGCTGGAATGAACATAACCCTTTGTTCCTTTCCACTACATTCTTACTCATACTTCCTGCTACCTTTATCCTTAGATTGCTTGCATCCTGAAGTAAAAACCACGATTGTGAAAAATTGGGATGAAGAGTTTGTCATAAATGTCACCTTGTGACACGACTGTTTAGAAATTTCAATCTGTGGGGGATAGAATTCTCTGTGGCTGTGATTTACAAGGTCATTACTCCAAATACATATTTCAAAGAACTTCATTACTATGGCATTTTGGACCAATTTTTTTTTAATCTGATATCATATCAGTTATATTTCTTAATAACATTTTAACTCTCCTAAATATGCCATACATCCAAAGTTACTTAATGGAACATAGTATAATTATCAAATGTATTGGTTAGTTTTATAAAAAAATTGCCTTATT